>JAHPZR010056082.1:22500-60000 GCA_019787425.1 Platygyra sinensis | reverse complement strand
TTTGCATAGTAACTTTTGACTTTAACTGATCCAGGTCTCCAAAGATCCGGCACCCTTTTGCATTGGTTTGTCGTTGTGGTCTTGCCGATATTAGAAGATTAGAAAAACCATACCCTTTGGGGCCGCACATACCTATATAGCCCATATATATAAGAGAGTACCCCTCCGGGATTCGGTCATTTTGGACCTCTGACGCCTTTGGAAAGCAAAATCCAAAACAAAACTTTTTTTTTTTCGAATTGTACGTTTTATAACTTTTCTTTTGATATAAAGTTTGTGAGGGGTTTCTTTGAAAACAGCGCGTGCACAATTTATTTATTTATTTATTTATTTTTTTTCTGAAGGGTCCCCGTGAAGGTTTGAAGTAACCTTAAAGTGCTGATGAAATAAGAAAAAAATAATAATTGCTGGTTATTTGAAAAGCTTTTCAAAATACAGCAGAATGGCACTTTTCTTTTTGAAATATCTTTTTTTCCTTCTAAAGATATTAACATTTTTGTATTATGGAAATTAGGAAAGTGATAACGTAATAAACTGTGTAACTAAAATGGTAAAATACTGAATCAAGAATATCTCTAGAAATATTGAAGCAGTGTCCTTTAAACTTGGCACCAGAAATGTACATCACGAAAGAAACAAAATGGCATCTGTGAGGCTGTTGCCAAGTCAACAGTTTTGCCGCTTGTCCTTTCTAAATTAGATATGAAAGTCCCAGTTTTGTCTTAACCAAGTACCACCCACTCCCAGTAATCTAATGAGGAAAGTTTAGACAATATTAGAACCATGTCTGTTCCGAGCTGGACCTCCTGTCGCAATTAAAAGGGTTTCAAATCGGGATATTTAGATTTTGACAGCAAGAGACTGGAGTCAAGAAAGTTGCCTTAGCAGGGGCACTACAGGTTTTAGTTTCTTTCATATGTGATGTACATTTCTGGTGCCAAGTTTGGAGAACACTGCTTTAATATTTCTAGAGATATTCTTCATTCATTATTTTACCATTTCAGTTGTACAGTTTATTATGTCATCACTTTCCTAATTTGCATAATACAAAAACATTAATATCTTTAGATCGAAAACAGATATGCCATAAAGGAAAACGCCATTCTGCTGTATTTTTTAAAAGCCTTCTAATAAGCAGCAATTATTTTTCATTTCATAGGCACTTTAAGAGGAAAGCCGATTTTCGTCACTGTTATTTTCATATATTTGTTGCTCACGGTTTCTTAATTATATTTTACACCATTTACTGAGGAGTTGGAAGAAATTGTACTTGTGGAAAGATATGATCTGTAATGATATTCAGCACTGAAGCGCCTTGAAATGAGAGCATAAAGGCACACCAGCCGCAAACAATGGAAAATCAGATGGGACAATAGCTGTTCCTTCCTTTATCTTTTACACAATCATTTACTAATTTAGGACGCGTTGTTATACAAAATATGAAGTAAGACGGGTTCTGGTCATTACAGCTGACCGGTAATGTCCCATGGCACAAAGATATGTCGAAGTTCCTCTCGAAAACAATTGTTTTCTACCATCTGGGCTCCATAAATTGGGGTAAAATGATTGAGTTATTGATGTCTGCTCTGAATGTTGCATTACTCCATGGTTTGGAGTGAATGGTGTCGTCTGTTTGAGGAGTACAGCAAAAGGCGAAGATGGAAACGTACGCGTTCTAAAGAAAAGAACTCCCCAACAAAATTGCAACTTAAAGGTAGCCCCATAAATTGCGTGTGCTGGGCATAGGATAGTTAACAATTATTCACCGAATTGGAGGTGAATAGTTATAGATATTTACGGAGCCGCAAAGCGGCACTGAGGTGAATAATTGTTTGAGTATATACCACCCAAGCTGAATAACTAGCGGACCAAAGAGTACCTTAAATTGTGACAACAAACCAGCAAAAGCCATTTTGTTTTTCGTCGGCTGTTCGGAGGTAAATAATACTTGGCTTATCACCCCCGAGCTAGCCAATCAACGTGTGCGAAAAGCACTATTCACTCAGTGTATGGTAAATATAAGGCGTGTTATTTGAACAAGACATAAGCTGATATTTTAGCTGAAACTACCCAGGAAAATCCCCGGTGGCCTTTACTTATTATCATCAGCTCTCAGAAGAGTTTCTAGTGCTAAGGGTCGGGACAGGAGTGCGAAATGCTGGAATTTCGCATAAAATTTGCGTTAGCGCGTTTCGATCGCTTGTAAAATTGTATATTCGCACACTGGGGCAATGATAGACATAAATAAAATAGCCATAAAGATCCTTATAAATCTCATATACAATACGCATTTTTACGGGCTGTAATATTGGGAATTGCAGAGACCAAAAATTAGGGCGAAATTATCACGATATGTAAATGAACCTTGGCTGGCCATCTGTTTTAGCGACCCTAACTTATTTCGATCGTCCTAAGTGAAACATTTTCGGCTAGCGCCAAGTATCCATGTATTCTAGTTTTCCTATAGTTCTCGAGAAAAGTTGAATGTAGAGAACGACTTGGGCTAGTAATATGTCAGGGAGAAGGGCTTCGTATAAGAATAAGTTATTCAACAATAATAATGTATTTTAAGCATTATCCGCGCGGGTAAAGAAATTCTCTGAATATTACATTGTTGATTTCTCAAAGAAAAATCGTTTCTTCTATTCTGAGTTTATTTAGTCAAAAAGTGAATTTTCGAGTGAAACCGTCATTTTTTTTTTTTTTTACTCGGTGCCGTTTTGCTAAACAGTACTTGGAATAATGTATTAATTTATATGAGGTTAAAAGTTTTAAAATGTCATTATCTGCGAACAAGTAATGAATGATATAATGTGATATCCTGAGTAAATTATTCTCTGTTTTCCTTTCTCGCTCAAATCACTGAGTTCCTTCTTTAAAGGTCAGTGCGGTGTTAATAAATGTTTTTTTTTTCCAAAATGTTACCATTTCTGCATCATGCTGTTCGTTGATAAACACTCGAAATTACCTTGTACAAAGACACAAATATATACTAAAAGCAATGACGTTAAAACCAATATCACTGTAATTCAGTAAGTATATTAAAGTTAAAATTCACGTTCTCCGGTAATAATAGCCCCCTTTACTTTCGCAAGAATGGCAAATATTATTTTATAATAATTTGTGTTTCATCAGGTAATTTTTGTGCTTTACTGTAGGTAGCCATTTTACCATTGGCAGGAATTATGGACCTCGAAAATATATAAACAATAACCCGGCTCCATCTGGTACCAAAATATGCTAGGATATTTGTCCGTAGACGTGATCTGTCCCGAAGAGCGAACAGTTTTCCGAGAGCGTAGCTCAGGGTAAACTACGAGCTTCGAGAAACAAATAATGACCAAGGACAAATTTACCGAAGTGGAGGTAAATAACCAACACTTTCACCGACACTGAGGTGAGTTTTTTTTTTTTTTTTTTTTTTTTTTAATTAGAATATGCAACACAAGCTGAATAACTAGCGGCCCAAAGAGTAACTTTATTGGTGACAATATGCCGACAAAAGCCATTTTGTTTTTCTTCGGCTGCTCGGAGGTGAATATTATTTGGCTATAATCACCTCCGAGCTAGCCAATCAGCGCGCGCGAAAAGCACTATTCACGTGTGTGGTATATACTAACAGAGCATATTTTCTCGTAAAAAGGATGCTATTGAGTTTTTTATCCTTCAAGTCCTTTTCGCAACGAGCATAGTTTTGAAAATTAGGGAATATTTAGCAATTATTGAATGAGGCTGAGTAGGATATGAAGAATTCTGCAGATCAAGGAGGGTGTTATCCACAGAGGCCGAAGACCGAGGTGGATAACACTCTCCGAGATCTGCAGAATTTTACATACCCTACGAAAGCCGAATTTAATAATTGCTTTATTATTCATTTAAAATATTTCCCCGTTCTTTAAGTTGTTTCGCCATTTGGCTCTTTGCTTTTCCGCTCACCAAATATAGCACAACCTTATCCCAAGGTTTTCTCGGTCAACGGTTCAATAATCTGCAGCGGGCTGCACCAACCTCGTTGCCAGGGTCTCTCTTCTCTGTCTCTCTTGGTCGTTGGAAGAAAGAACCCGGTTGCGGCTGGTCACGTTACCACCCAGAATCTGGGTGGCAAAAAAATATGTTGGGTGGGAGGGGTGGCAGAGTGTTTAGTTTGCTTGGTGTGACAAACTTTGTGGGTTTCAAACCCTCTAGCAGTCGCTAAAAACTATTCGCTCTATCGGGGTTCGAAGTCGAATTTGCCGGTGAAGAATGGTACACGCTTTCCGGCCGTCTTCAAAATATAGAAGACTTTCGTTCACAAAGAAATTCGGCAGCCGAGTGGAGCAGAAACTTTTCGACGGTTAGCAAATGTAAAAGGTCACGTACCGGATCGAAGTAATACCAGTGGATAAGTCTCTTGAATCTTTGAATTTGGAGGTAATTTAGTTTCTTCTTTGTGTGGTTTTTTGAATGTTAAAAGTATTTCTATTATACGGTCGATTAGCCGAGTATTCTGACTTGCATTTGATTTACAGCAATTCAATGCGAAATGATTTACAGTTTTGTTTTGTTGACATATAAGCCGTCCACTTCTGTTTCATCTGCATCAGGTCTATGCAAGTTTATATTTTGGCAGATGTTGATTCCTTGGCGTAGACAAGAATTATATTTTGCAACATCGTTTCATTTAGCGAATAATCTGCCGTGAGGTTAATTCAGGTACGCAACAAGAAACAGCGAAACAGTTTTACTCCTAATAGTGATACTTCAATACGCAAGATATATAGAAATATATTTCGTCTGACCTGTATGAAGCTTACAATAGGACTGGAAAATTTCAAATGTGTAGTGTAATGGCTTTAATTCGATGACCTTTCTTTCGCTTCAGTTGAGATCGACAAAAATTATTGGATTGACTCTACCCGGGTGGAAAAGTTTGTGTTACAGGTTGTAACGTGAACAGCCGCAACCAGGATTTTTTTTTCCATTGACCAAGGGACGCAGAGAAGAGAGACGCTGGAAACGAAGTTGTGAGATGCACTTCTGGCGTCATTTTGACGTCATTGTTCCAATAATTTGCAGCGGGTTGCACTTTTGACGTCATTGGTTCAATATTTGGTCAACAGCAGCTGGTTATGGTAAATAATGCGTGTTGTTTTAACCAATCAGAAACGGGGAAATATTTTGAATGAATAATAAAATAAAATATATATTGCTGTTATATAGCTGGCGTTTTTCCCGCTACAGCCAGCCCATTCATTGGCTAGTTCATGGTCACATGACATAAAACAATGAAAATGTTTCCCGCCAAATGCCATGAGCGGAAACATAACGAAAAATACGACATCAAACGGGACACATTTTACAGTTACCCGCTAAATGTTGACCGCTGTTGGATGTGATCAGAACTGAGTGGCCTGATGTTTGTCGCTGGAATCCAACGCGTTTTTTTCAAAACTTGCTTTTGCTTTGTTTTGCTATATAAGAAATCACTTAATGACTGGTCCCTTGAGGAACACTGAATTTGTTTCCCTCGATTCTCAATGTTGAATTTCCCTCGACTTCATCTCTGAAACATTGAAATTCTCGGGAAAAAAATTCACTGTTCCCCTTGGGACCAGTCATTAAGTGTTTTTGAGGTCGCAATTTTTAATCAAGACATGTTTCGGATGAAACATTATCCATCCATCAGTTTTACAATGAGAAATAAAATGAAATTGTGCAGCAAGTAGTCTAACAAAGTGAGATATTAACAGGAATAATTAAGGATGAAAGCGAGAACAAAAAACAAGCAAACACTGAAAACAAAAAAAATAAATTAAACTATTCAGTTAGCTAAGAAAGAGACAAATTAGTATGAAATGGATAAGTTAAGATGTTTGACTTAGGAATTGAAAGGCTGCTCCCAAAGGATGTGCATGGCTTCTTTAATTTTCAATTGGAAGCTTGTAGAAGCTGAGTCGAGGATTTTAAAACAATCTCTGAACAAAGGGAACGACAATTTTCAGACCCTCCCAGATAGGGGAATAGGGACCTTTAGCAACCACAGTTTCCATCACGACGACGACGTCGGTGGACGAAAGAGATGAGGCGAGGATGGCGTGTGTTTGCGCCAAAATATAAACCTTTAACACCCTTCATTTCCGACTGCAAATTACCGAGGTCTTTGAAAATAAACAAATTTAAGACTTGTCGAGAGATATTTTAGCTTAGCTATGGAGACAACAACATTTTGGACGAATAATTTGTTCCATTATACGACTGCTATCGTTCAAAAAACGAGATTTCGATCTAGCAAACATTCAGCTGACTACAAAGCCGAATATCGAGTTAAAAGGCAGACACACCTTCGTCGCCTTGTAGATGCCTTACATATTCTTAGGGTGTAACAATACATCGAACTATCGATGCATCGCGATGTTAATGCTGCGATAGCGATGGATCGATGGTGAAAATGAACATCGATGAAAATTGCTTAAGTTTAGCGAACTATTGATAGTTTCTATACTTCCAAACATTTTAACTTCTTTGGAAAATAAAGACACCTTTTCTTACACCAGATTTGATTTTCAAGGTCACAAAAAGGTAAACAAGAAACTAAAAACAATCCTACTACTGCACCTAGAATTTTTAGCGTCTTGATTTTTGAACCACCAATAGAGTTGCGCCATCCATTGTGTTCCTCAGTACCTGTATTGACTACTACTTCTTGGTAGCAAGCAAATACGACATTCCTGAAAATTATCGCAATACTATTGCAATAGTACGTACACTATCACAACAGTATCGCAATATCCATGTGACCTATTGCAATACAATTGCAATAGTTAAACTTGATGTCCTCAATAGTTTCCCGCAGTGTTCCCATGCAAACAGAGAAGCATTTCTGAAATGCCATAACTTGTTTATGTAGTAATCAGACGTCTGAGTTTTACGACATGGAGCCGCCGACTCTAGAGGACTATTTCCAGTAATCGATTTTAAAGCAAACAAAAATAATTACATTGAAAACATTTATTCACAGTCAAGTATGTATACTTGTGAACATCGGGCTTCCAGTTTAGTCCAATATGTAATCTTTAAAAGTCCTGAAATACATGTAAACAATAAGCTTCAAACCTTATATGTCAACAACAACATGTTTTGTAATAATAACACTTTGATAGTTGATCGCTTAGTTAGCAGTTTTTCCACAACATTCAAAACTCCAGTATTCATTTGTTGCTGCTAAAGGATCATAGCTTTCATCATTTGCTGTTGACCTTCCTGTTCCTGTTGTTTTGTACGTAACTCCTGCTGCCTAATCAGTTTCGCGGTCAGCCGCTGTTTTCTATCGCAAAAAGTCGACCAGTGGTTCTACCGTCTCAACTTACTAGTACGAACGTTTTGGAGAAGCTCCACCTTCGCCTAAATTGCGTTTCTTGGTCTCTTTAAGGCGCTCCATCGCTTTTTTCCTGATATCTTCTACAGTCTCGTTGTCATTGAATTGCTGTTTCAATGCTTATTCAGCCTTTACTTGTATGGTATCAATTCTCTCAACTAACTCCTCGATCAGTGATTCGTTCTCCGTTAACTCTTCCTAAAAAATCCGCTTGTTTTTTCTCCTCGCTCATCATTTTGCAGAACTTTTTTTCGGAGAAGGTTCCACCGCTCTCGTACAGCTTTTTTATCCTTCAGTTGGAATTTTGGAGAGTGGATTCATTCAGACTGTCCACTACCGCTTCCCAGGCCAGTTCACAAGCGGGACTTCCTTTCTTTGCTCCAAAAATATTTCTTGCTAGCATTTCTCTAAGAAAAAGCACGGGAAACAACGGGAAACAAGAGGATAAACATAATGCATGGTTTTGATAATGAAGAACCAAGAAGCTAAAACCTTGGCCAAGTAGCTTAATTTACTCACTTGGATTTTTGCACTTGATCATCAGATGGTGCCGTATTCCGTCTACAGTTGTCCTTTTAAGATACGATGAATAAAATACCTTTTATGCCAAAAGCTGTTCAAGTAAATTACGAGAAGAGATATTGTCTTAAGTCGCGAAAACTAAACAGCAAAAAAAAAAAGCAAAATAAAAAACAAAAACGAAAACAAAAACAAAACAAACACAAACAAACAAAAAAAGTATAAGCGGACAAAAGAATGGTATCTACACACCGTGAAAACAAGATTTTTGAGGTCGGCGGCGAGCCTAGACGACGCCGCGCTAAATGTAAGACCTCAAGCGGAAATAAAAACTTCACTTCCGAGCGCCGTCGCCTTCATGAAAACTCTCGGTGCTAAAGGTCCCTAATGTTTGTCGGAGGAGAGATGCGAGTGGCGATGTGTCTATTGGTTTCACCAATGCAACAGGCACTACACCCTGCACATGAGAACTTATAAGTGACTCGCGATCGTAAACCCGCAAGGATAGGATCCTTGCCCCAAACCCACTCTTGATTTTAAACGGTTGAACACCAACTAAATATCCAGGTCGCTGCAAATGTGCAGACTAATTTCTTAATTCTGCGTTTTGTTGTTATGGAAAAAGGAACGATATACGGTAATTTAAATTATAATAAAGTTTCCATATGACGCGCGCTCTGATTGGCTGAAACAGCGTGCTTTATCAGAGATTAGAGAACGGGTTGATGACATCAAGCTGGCTTTCAAATTTTTGCTTCGGAATTTCGATAAATTTGACCCAATTAAACATCCCCTGTGCGACTCAGACAAAGTCAATATAAACAAGCTATTTGTCAGCAGTAATATGGCTCATGGAGACCATCGTTGACAACAGTAGTGTAAAAACTGTATGAAAATAACACGTTTTGCTAGATTCCGACAAAACACGTAGCGAAATATAACAAATTCTCAACCTAGCGAATTCTTCGATGAAAGACATCAGAATATATTACGAAGGCAGAAATTATACCGAGGAAATAAAAAAAACGACAGAGAATACCATTGGCCTGTCTCTGTTAAGCTTTGAGCTCCATCTTTCGTAATTTCCATAATGGAAAAGTACAACGTTTTTCGTGAGTCACAATGCGGCCGATTCCTTTGGACTAGCAAACTTTAATTGCTTTCAAGTTACGTCCTGTTTAAACGGGTTAAACTATTAACTGAAAAGCGAACTTTGAAGGCATCGTTCTACTCTCGAAGGCAACGCGAAAGGGCGGGAGGGGTTAGCCGAGGAGTCCAGTCTGTGATTGACAGCTGTCGTATCGTTACCCAATCAAATTATTTGAACAACTCTAACAAGGATTGTGATTGGCTTTTTTAGCGTTCCTAATCAGAGATAAGTACACAGCTGACGCCAATTTTAGTATACTCCTTTGAAAATAAAATTTGGTTTTGAAAATTCAACCAATGCATCTGGAAATTATTGAATTCTTTATCATAAAACAAATAAAGAACGCCTCGACTCTGCTCTGTTTTGTTGTAAAGCACTTAGCCAGCGGTAGAGGCACTCAAGAAGTCGCGTGCTTTACAAGAGAACAGAGCTCACTCGAAGCTTCTTTATTTGTTAATACAAACAATTGCCCTTACAAGCAACACTGTGAAAGGAATCGGGGGTGAAGTAATTGTAAGAAATATTCTTACAACATTCTCGATAACGCTAGAACTGTGAACGAAATCATCTTAACGTCTGCTTTTGCTACTTTTGTCGGTGAGGGCAATAAGTTTATGATTTCTTCGATGCATGTCAAGAGTCTTAATTTTCACCATACCCGTCATCGAATCTATCGATTTAGCGGTAGACTACGTTATGAAGGGCAACCCAGATATTAAGTTAGGACGGGGAAATCTTACCAAGGTATATTTCTTTGCCACTGCCCTAACCCACTTTTTCTTTTTGGGTGATTTTTACGATCAAATTGATGGGAGGCCATGGGCTCCCCGCTTGCTCCAGACAAGAACCTGTACTCGCCTCAATGTTACCATATGTCTGTATTTTAAGCCCAATAACAGAGCGAGAAGCCTGTCGACACTTATTGCAGTCAATGCCGATAACGACACTCCCCAGAAACCACAGCAGCCACATAAGTAATGGGTTCAAAATAGAAACAATATATGAAATTTTCTGTAGACAGTAAATATGTAATGTAGAGAGGGTGTAGGCAAGGCAACGAAGCAAAAGCTTTGACGATGAATGAACAGACGAAACCTTTTGAAGAGCGAGAATGGTCAAAGAATTCCCAAGAAATGCAGTTATAGATACAAGAATATATTCAATATTTAATTGAAAGAAAAATGCTTTCTTGTGCTCCAATAATCCCTAAAGAGCAATAGAAAGTTTCATGAGTCGTGTAGTTACCATCTTTTGTTCAGTTGTCCATTTTATCGGTGATCAATGCAGCGCTAGTTGTACTTCAGGCTTATCCAGAATGAAATACATACGGACTGCCAGGGATATATGTGTTGAGTTTTCACTGTGCTGTCACCGGTCAGTACTGGTAAAAAGGCCTCATCGTCTTTGCTGCCACATTTAGCTATAATAATGAGAAAATTAAAAAGGAACAGACCCTGGACCCTGCCTAAACACTTATACAGTTGAGTGACTTTTTAATAGGACTTATTTGAAATCTTTTATATCGATGGAAATGGACAACTTGTCCCTTGGTTTTGTAGCTATATTTCTAACGTTAAAGCATTTTACTAATAGTGAATAAAGTTATTTGCATCGGAAAGTAATATTGGTCTGTCATTGATACAACAAACGTGCTCTTAAATTACACGCAATTTATCATAATTTCCGTCAGTATTACCTTGCTATCGTTTAATTCCTTTTCTGAGGCAATTCTGCAAAAATACAAAGAATAGATCGTTTTCACGCGACGTCATCACTTTCCAAAATCTAAACCTGAAGATCCACCAAAGTTTTTATTAACTTCATCAGGCATAAGAGGCGGCATATTTATATCTGTTTACAATTTTACAGCTCAGTAGCTTGCTTGGTTTGGAAACCAGAGCATTTTGAAATTCCTGATTATGTAGGTGCGTGACACAAGGCTTCGATCGAGTTTGTTGAAAAATATATACTTATCTCATGGTTTTGAACCCTTTTAAAAGTTATAGCATTAGAAAAAGTGCTCATGTAAATGCTTGCTTTTCAGCACTAATAATCAGTTGCCTAGATGGCCAATGTAAGTTCCAGATGGCCGCCATATTGGTGTACCACTTAGGTACACCAACATAACGTTTTCATACTGGGCTCTGTAAATTTCTGCAAAACGTTTCGACGAATATCTGAATTTTAGGGAAACGCACAGGCCTGAAACTTGGACAAATATTATATTCTTTTTTTATCTTCTATAACATCACAATTTCGTAGCTTTTTGCAGTGGATAGTTTTTGAGTAATCAATGACTAATCGATAGAGCACAAAATTTTTGGTCATCGATTAGTCATCGATTGCATCGATTAGTCATTGATTGCATTGATTAGTCATTGATTTTTACCCATTAGCTCAGAGGCCAAAAACTCGTAACGAGTACAAACATTCAATAGTCAAGCTGGTTATGTAACTGCTTATAATGATGGATGTTTCCCTAAGAAGCAGCTTTATTTCTGCTGACAAACAGCCATTAAAAAAAAAAAAAAAAATGGATAACCACGTAGTCTATTCTTGTTAGTTTCATTTCAAACTGGGTGGTTACTGGTCAATTGTTTTTTTATTAAATAAAGAGAAGGGTAAAAATAGATTACTTCATAGAAAGTGCTTTGTACGGATTTTTATTCACTCGTTGCAAAACATTGAAAACTCACTCGTTCGCTGCGCTCACTCGTTCGTTTTGCAAAGTTTTGCAACTCGTAAATAAAAATTCGTACAAAGCACTTTCTATGCTGTAATTTGTTTATTAAATATACAGCGAGGATTAAACATATCCTTTAAATCATTTTTATTTTCCCCGATGGCATAAGCTTACATGTCGCCTACATGCAGAACAGCAAAAAATTCAAGACTGATGTAACTGACCGAACGTAGTAAAAAACAAATTCGCTTTCCCGTCCAGCAGCAAGCGGACAAAGAGCCTACACAACGTAAAATACAATACGGGGAAGTCGTATTAAAACACAAAGTGTGAAATCTTTTCGCTTGTCCATGACGAAGCTTCGCGCTATGCAAAGACAAATTCGGACTCTGTTGACTTACGCTGTGTGTAGAAATGTTCCTCCTTGAATGTTCGCTCTTGGAACAGAGATAATTAAGACTTACTGAGATGACTGTTGGCCTAAGATGAAGTGCTAATGTTCAAGATGTTAAATGTATTCCGCTGCTGTTTCCGAAAGTCACCTTAAACGGGAAGCCGAAGCCATGTTTTTAAAACACAAACAGCAAGCGGGCGCTGATTTCGAGAACACGCTTCTGGGAAGCCATTTGAGTGTTTTGCTCTGATTGGCTAAGCCATTCTACTTTGGGCGATGATTGGTTATATCTTCACATGTGAAGAATGCTATACGCGAAGTTGATGGGACGTATCGCTTTTTTCACATGTGAAAATATAGCACATATAGAATTCTATTTGCAGGGTTTATTAACTAAGATTCTCGCTATATATACAATAAAGTGAAATATTGCATAATTGAGAATCATCGGTATTTGTGATTAGCACTTTACGTCTTGACATCGCCAACAGGCACTTAAGATGCAAGGGAAAATGCGTCTAACAAAGATAAAAGAATCACAAACGAAAACAAATCATTGGTACAAGAAAACAAAAAGTGTCTTTCGCGAGCAGTATAATAGCCGATAAATGATCGATGGGTCATCGATGAGCTGTCAATTACATCAATGAGTAATGGATGTCATCGATGAGTAATGGATGTCATCGATGAGTAATCGATAGGCCACAAAATTTTTGGGCTTCGATTACTCATTGATTACCAATTGATGTCATTGATCATCGATTAGTTATGTCTGGATGACATCAATCTACAACGCCTGGGACCCTTTTAACATGGAATAAGTTTCATTTGAAGAAATTTGATTTTTTTTTTTTTACATCCGTCGCAGTTAATGCGAATCTTGTAGTCAAGCTCTCTTAACTTCGGAAGCGCATTCCTTTCGTCTTCTTGGGAGTCAAAATTGCCCTTTTTTTTAACTGTCCCTTGTCCCGAGCCCATCCCGAAAAAAATGTGTGATTTTATTGGCTGCAACTTCCAGTCACGTGTAGGGTGGATTGCACCATGGTTATCCATGATCGCACAAAACAGCAAAAAAGATACTGCGTGAGCAAATATACAACTAAGAGTAAGCTTTATACTGCGAAGAGGGACAAAATGGAAGTAACTGTTTGACATTTACACTGGACATTGATACGTTTCGAAATTTTGTTCTTAATTAACAATTATTCCATGAGCGCGCGTTGGATATAAGTTGGCTACAACCATCTCATATCCAACAAGCGCGAATGCAATAATTGTTTTATTAAATTCGGTACGGTTGTATACTTGGAAATTTTAGCTAAATTTTATTGGTTTTTAACTTTACAAAACGACCGGAAGTTGATGTGGCAAAAACAACAGCAAGTGGGACGTCACATGGCATGCGGACCGTTTGGAAACTTAGTTGAATGAAAATTTGAAAGCAAAGCCGGTGAGTCTCCTGAACGAAAATTACCCGCATCATCTATAATTTAAGGAACGTCTACCAAACGAAGGATATTCAACCTTGGCCAGAAAGTTTCGAAAGCATTCTGCAGGTTTGAGTCATCGAGAAGAGTTTGATCGCCATGTGACAGACGTTCTGTCAAAATTATTCTCGACAAGAACACTATCAGCGTTCTCTTGCCGTGGCTGCCCTCGCATCAGCTTTAGCTGGATATGTGGAGATGATTGCTGACCAGTTTCAGAGTCAGGGACAGAAAATATCGTAGCAACGGAATCATCTTCGAGCTCATCAAAATACTCAACTTCTTGATGGATTTTTCGCAAGGACAGAATTGTTAGCGTTAGCTGGCGGTGAATCTCTTGTCCTGGTCGACCAAAAAAGAGACTGAGGTAAAACTAGGTCGTTCTCTGTTAACCCTCGATCAGGCGTCCTTCCCGCAGCGAAAAAGAAAGGACGCCTGATCGCAGGTTAGTTCTCTGTAGTTTTATGGGATTTTTGCTCTTTGCCCGTCCGAGCTCACCGCTGTCGAACAGTTTCGTCATCTGTTCATTGGAAATTGGTTTCTGACCGTTTCCTATGGGCTCTATTAGGCCGGCAATATTGTCTGTTTTTCTCAGGACTTTTGCAAATCAAATGCTTTAGCTGTAAAATTGCAAACATGAACATCGACATTTTACGCATTCACGAAGATTACGTAACAACAACAACAATTTTTACCTGAATGTTAATATATGGCTTGCTAGTCCTGGTGGCACCAAATTTTTGAAACCGATAGAAGAAATGTCAAAAGACGAGAACTGAATGTTTTTCGGAAGAATTTTTGCACGCCTGCGAGGAATGGAGATGGCACACTGTCAGTTTACAAACGTGCATCGATGAAATCCATCTGAGAGCCGCCATTGATTGTAATCGAACGAACAGGTTCACCATATCTTGTCGAACCAACGAGTTCGATCATCTATCATCACACCTGTAGACTTGTTGGCGAGTACACCTGTTGTAAAAAAAACTATTCAACACGAAATAAATACACTACTCAACCTTCCAACGCCATTCAACAAAATTCTTACTTAAACCAACACATCCCGCGTAGACGCCTTCAGGCGTCTTCTTGTTGTGTTATATATCTTATACTGTAGACTGAGCTCGAGAGAGCCACGGAAATCAGCCTGCATAAGCCGAGAATAACTTTTGAAGATGGATTTTAATTATAAAAGAACGATTTAACAATTTCTGGAAGAGCCTGAATATTGAAATGACTGTTTAGTACGTAAGCGTGTTTGCTGGTGTTAATCATATTGGCGCCTCGCTCGAAAATCGCCGTTTGAGAGTTACTGCACCATTATTTGCAACTATTAAGGCTGACTAAATCAAGAAAACAATACAGACGACAGAATAATCCTAAAATTAGTCCATCGACACGTAGCTGGAGTACCACTGTTAGAAATATAACAAATATATCAGTGACGTCACGTATTGTTATTAATATGCCAACCAGAGAACTGTTGGCTGGTAGAACAAAGAGTTCTTTTGTTTAACGTTTTCAACATTTAAATAACAAAAAACAATGTTTGTAAACAAATATCTTCGCTATACCGAGTTGTCGTTCTATAATTAATCACTTTCGAAGATTATGCAAATATGTTATCTTCTACTTTAATTTTTTTTTTTTTTTTTATGTTTGCTAGCGCTGTACTTGACTGTGGTGAACGACTACTTCTTGCAATTGGCGATCCGTAACAATTGACTGCCATCCTATCAGGTTCTATTTCTTCAACGTCTATTTGGCTGAAGTTTGAACATCTTCCATCTTTCACATATAAATTACCTCGTCGAAGCGCTTCGCTTTCTACTCTTTGTCATACAACACTGCCTAAGAAGCCAAGGCTCGCCGCGTACGATCGATGGGCGATGGACTGAATACGCAAGAAAAACAAAAATAGAAGCGCGCAAAGGACTGTGGTTGAAAGAGACTATTGAAATCTTCTAGAAGAAGGCCAATGGATTATCTCGATATTAATTTCGACTCGATTTCGGGCATACCATAATGCGGTTTAAGCGCGTAAAAATACGAAACGTTTTACCGTTTCCATAGAAGCTTGAAAAGTCAATTATTTGACAGTCGACAGAACCCTTTAAAAAAAACTTGAAAAAAATATTAAAACCTCCTCGTTAAAGATAGAAGAAACGTGAAGCTCTTATGCTAAGTTTATCCCGTGTTCTAAAACTGTAAATTGTTTCAACGCGAATATCGAGAACTTTGTCTATTTTTTTTGCGATATTTTTTTGCATGTTTAATGAGGCAAAATGGTGTATTATCGTTTTAGGCGAATTTCTCAAAGACGTCAAATTCTCAGAAAATCGGAATAATATTTCGAAGATAGCTCCCTAAAAGCGTTCTTGATTTAAAGTTTCAGGGTTTTCCATTTTTTGAATCTGTCCAGCGATTCTCGATATTTCGAGTCAGTGACTCTTAACACGGCCCTTTCAAGGAAAGAAAGATTTTTGCATCGAGTGCTCTGAAAAATGATGTTAGGTTAACACAAGAGTAGAATTTGTACACACATGATTTCAGCGACTTTAGCGACTTGGTTGCTTTGCAAACCTAAGTAGGGAAGTAGGATAACGATATCTTTCTTAGAAACTGTAGGCACGGGGTTGCTATGCTGATGACTGTGTTTGTTCAAAACATCGTTGATATGATAAATGATTATGCCTGTGGGAAAGAAGACGTTCTGAAAAAGGATCAGTTTTCAAATATTATTGGGGGCAGATTGTAGCAGGAAGCCATTGAGATGAACAAAGACAGTTGTAGCGATAAGTGAGGGAGCGGATGAGGTTTATTTTGTACTTTCGTGGAGTGAAGAAATTCCATTTCGTGTAGAGACCTGTGAAAGTTTTCTTTTGGTAGATGGATGTCATGAAAGTGTTGTTCTGAATACATGTGACAAGAATGTTCAAAAATGGAATTGTTCTGTTGAGATTTAGTGGTAAATTTAAATATTGCTGTGACAACTGTTCAAATAGTGCAAACACTCATTTGCACTGTCTCTGTTGTGACTCATGGTAAAAGTATCATAAATGTACCGATTTCCACAATGAAGGACTTATTTTGCTGTTCATGGAACACTTTTCTTCAAAATCACACATTAAGGCTCGATTTAAAGAAACCGGAAGTGCGCCAGATATACAGTGCAAGTTACCCTTTCAGCGTGTACGCAATTTACATTAGAGTGTATATGACAGACTTTTTTTTATTTGCTCAAAAATGTACTGATAAGAATACCAAAACAAATATTTCGATAGCCATTTTTCCTGCCGTTGTTTTAATGTACCAAAAGCGTCAAATTTCACTTCCGGTGGAGTACAAAAACCGCGAGACCAAGAAAAGGAGACTGGCAATGATTGTGACGTCATTTCAGGACTTGAAGCTTTGCGAAAAACACATTTCTCCGACATTTTCTGATTCTGAGCTAGTAAATTCTCTAAAAAAGGGCACAGAAGTGCACTGTTTATAAGAAATAAGAAAATGGCGGATAAATCTGTTTTTAGCAAAGCTTCAAGTCTTGAAATGACGTCACAATAATTCCCAGTCTCCTGTTTTTGGTCTCGCGATATGGTCTCGCGGTCTTCGTCGTTCTCACCACGACTGCTACCACCCTGTATACTTACGTTTTAACAACTGCAGGATAAAGTGAAGAGTAAATTTTCCAATTTAATTAAGCAATTGGAAAGAAGAAGCCTGAAAAAAATCAGGGCTTCAACGGGATTCGAATCCGTGACCTCCGCGAAACCCGGTGCGATGCTTATGCCAACTGAGCTGAGACACCATCAAATAAAAGAAGTGAAGGAGACTGGGAATGATTGTGACGTCATTTCAAGACTTGAAGCTTTGCTAAAAACAGATTTCTCCGCCATTTTCTTATTTCTTAAAGTGCCCCTGTGACAAAAAATAAATTATTTTTTTTCTTTCGATTTCAAAACTATGTTAACTAAACACTAAGTGACCCAAGTTTTAATCCTTGATTTAAAAAAGGCACCTGTTTATTTTAACTGGAACTTTCCTATTTAATGATCCGCCATTACTAAATTTAAGTTCTTGAGAGAGCGGGATCGAGGAGAAAATGACGTCAAAGGCTCACTAGTTTAAGAATGCAATGCGTGTGTACGCTGCAGAATTAATATGCAGCACGGGAGTTTTGAGCTTTCACACTTTTAAACTCGCACTTTGCATACATAATAAGCTGCGTTCACACGCTGAAATTTTAAGCTGGTGAGCCTTTGACGTCACTTTTCCCGGATCCAACCCTCTGAGGTCAAATCGGTCAGGTTTGAACGTGAGTAATGGCGGATCGTAAAATCCAAAACTTACACTCAAAGTAAACAGCCTTTGGATAAAAATGAAAGGTCAGAATTTTGCCAGTCAAGTGTTAAGCAGACACACTTTCAGAATCTAAGAAAAAAAGGAAGTGATTTTTTGATCACAGGGGCACTTTAAAAACAGTGCACTTTTGTGCCATTTTTGAGAGAATTTATTAGCTCAGAATCAGAAAATGTCGGGAGAAATATGTTTTTCGCAAATATTCAAGTCCTTTTAACAACTTCGTAACTAAATTACAGAAAAAAATGAAACCCACAGGCAATAAACAAGAAATGCCGATGTCCTGTACTTTTTTTTTTAATTTAAAAGAGCCTTAAAATTGATTAAATCATTTTTGTCACAATCTCATTTTTCTGATTGAAAGATAATACATAAAGATATCATTCACCTTATTTTGAATACATTCTACTTTTATTTTAAATTCGATTGCAATTAAAATGTTTACACTTTAATTGATCCATATGTGATGATCGATCAGGTGGAATCATACTTCACTTCTTTTATTTGATGGTGTCTCGGCAGCTGTCTGCTACAAGAAACGACACTTTTTACACTTAATTGCAAAATAAATCTCGCCTTGACTGTAACTCGTGCTATTTGTGATGACGTTTCCGTCAAATAATGTCGATGCCGAGAAAGGTATAATATCAAAAGGCAGGTGCATTAAATACGCGAGCTCATGAGTTTGAGGCCATATGAGCTTCTGTTGTCATGGTTTTTCTCAGAAACGACTCAGTGAGGCATTACTTGTTGTTTGTGGTATATGACGTGTCGAGGAAAAGCTTGTAAGAAAACAGTGGCTTATGATTTATTTCTTGGTGTTCTTCGGCAAAACAAATTGAGTTCATGCTTTACTGCTTTAAAGAAAAACTCCTGACGTTAGTTTGTCTACATAAGGTAAGTATTTCAGAACGCAATCACTTCCTTACCTTTTACTTCTTTCTTCCCATCAGAAAACTGAGGACTGGACCCATGTGAAGATACCCTGAATAAGGAAGTAGGCGAGCGTTGAAAAAGGTCTTCTTAGCAAGCCATGAACTCAAAAACAATCCTGGAATAAGAGAGTAAAGGAACATTTATTCTTCAACTAACCAGCTGAAATAACGACAAAAAGATGAAGAACTTTACAGAATATAGAAACCACACTGCAACTCCAGACATATTTTGCATTACCAGTTCTTCTGCAGCCTATCAAAAAGTACTTATCCTAGCAGTGAACATCACGCTCTCTATCACTGCATTTCTTGGAAATATTTTGATCATTGTTGCACTTAAAAGGGTGTCATCTCTTCATCCAGCATCAAAGCTCTTGTTAGGTTGTCTTGCAGGCACTGATCTCTGCGTGGGTCTCATTACTCAGCCTCTTTTCGTGGCTTATATAATGTCCCCAAAACACTCCATGCTTTGTTATTATCTTTCAATCCTCTTTCAAAGGTTGAGCGTAATTCTTGGCGGAGTATCTGTGTCAACGCTAACTGCGATAAGTGTAAACAGACTTCTCGCCTTGTTGTTGGGGCTAAGATACAGACATGTCGTGACATTGAGACGTGTACAGAGTTATGTTGTTATTAGTTGGCTTTTCAGCATCGTTACTACATTGACATTAAGTTTTGACGAGCGAATAGCGCTATCGATTGCTTGCACAGCGACAGTCCTATGCATATTAACCTCGATCGTCTGTTACACAAAATCTATCTGATGCTTCGCAGTCATCAAGCTCAGAGTACAAGAGCATGGTCACCAAGGACAACCAAACAGAGGAAGGCCAATGAAGATAACTCAATACAGAAAGACAGTGTCTACTGCGTTGTGGATACAGATAGCATTAGTTTGTCTGTTATCTTCCTTATGGCATTGCAACTATTTTGTCATCAAGGGACTACGAACGCAATTTCTTGATTGTGATGGGACTTGCAAATACGCTCTGTTTTATGCTACACTCGACCCAGAAATCTCTCTTTCTCTCAACAAAAAAGGTCTAGAAAAAAAAAAAAATAACAACAACGGAAGAGAGGAGAAAAGAGAGAGAGAGGTCGAGTTTTAGCATAAACAGAGTTATTGCCAGCTCCCATCAAAATCGAATTGCGTTCGTAGTCCCTTGATGACAAAATAGTTGCAATCCATAGGCTATCAACACAACTAATGCTATCTGTATCGACAACGCAGTAGACACTGTCTTTCTGTATCGAGTTATATTCATTGGCCTTCCTCTGTTTGGTTGTCCTTGGTGACCATGCTCTTGTACTTGAGCTTGATGACTGCGAAGCATCAGATAGATTTTGTGTAACAGACGTTCAGTGACTATGCATAGGACTGTCGCTGTGCAAGCAATCGATAGCGCTATTCGCTCGTCAAAACTTAATGTCAATGTAGTAACGATGCTGAAAAGCCAACTAATAACAACATAACTCTGTACACGTCTCAATGTCACGACATGTCTGTATCTTAGCCCCAACAACAAGGCGAGAAGTCTGTTTACACTTATCGCAGTTAGCGTTGACACAGATACTCCGCCAAGAATTACGCTCAACCTTTGAAAGAGGATTGAAAGATAATAACAAAGCATGGAGTGTTTTGGGGACATTATATAAGCCACGAAAAGAGGCTGAGTAATGAGACCCACGCAGAGATCAGTGCCTGCAAGACAACCTAACAAGAGCTTTGATGCTGGATGAAGAGATGACACCCTTTTAAGTGCAACAATGATCAAAATATTTCCAAGAAATGCAGTGATAGAGAGCGTGATGTTCACTGCTAGGATAAGTACTTTTTGATAGGCTGCAGAAGAACTGGTAATGCAAAATATGTCTGGAGTTGCAGTGTGGTTTCTATATTCTGTAAAGTTCTTCATCTTTTTGTCGTTATTTCAGCTGGTTAGTTGAAGAATAAATGTTCCTTTACTCTCTTATTCCAGGATTGTTTTTGAGTTCATGGCTTGCTAAGAAGACCTTTTTCAACGCTCGCCTACTTCCTTATTCAGGGTATCTTCACATGGGTCCAGTCCTCAGTTTTCTGATGGGAAGAAAGAAGTAAAAGGTAAGGAAGTGATTGCGTTCTGAAATACTTACCTTATGTAGACAAACTAACGTCAGGAGTTTTTCTTTAAAGCAGTAAAGCATGAACTCAATTTGTTTTGCCGAAGAACACCAAGAAATAAATCATAAGCCACTGTTTTCTTACAAGCTTTTCCTCGACACGTCATATACCACAAACAACAAGTAATGCCTCACTGAGTCGTTTCTGAGAAAAACCATGACAACAGAAGCTCATATGGCCTCAAACTCATGAGCTCGCGTATTTAATGCACCTGCCTTTTGATATTATACCTTTCTCGGCATCGACATTATTTGACGGAAACGTCATCACAAATAGCACGAGTTACAGTCAAGGCGAGATTTATTTTGCAATTAAGTGTAAAAAGTGTCGTTTCTTGTAGCAGACAGCTGCCGAGACACCATCAAATAAAAGAAGTGAAGTATGATTCCACCTGATCGATCATCACATATGGATCAATTAAAGTGTAAACATTTTAATTGCAATCGAATTTAAAATAAAAGTAGAATGTATTCAAAATAAGGTGAATGATATCTTTATGTATTATCTTTCAATCAGAAAAATGAGATTGTGACAAAAATGATTTAATCAATTTTAAGGCTCTTTTAAATTAAAAAAAAAAGTACAGGACATCGGCATTTCTTGTTTATTGCCTGTGGGTTTCATTTTTTTCTGTAATTTAGTTACGAAGTTGTTAAAAGGACTTGAATATTTGCGAAAAACATATTTCTCCGACATTTTCTGATTCTGAGCTAATAAATTCTCTCAAAAATGGCACAAAAGTGCACTGTTTTTAAAGTGCCCCTGTGATCAAACAATCACTTCCTTTTTTTCTTGAAGATTCTGAAAGTGTGTCTGCTTAACACTTGACTGGCAAATTCTGACCTTTCATTTTTATCCAAAGGCTGTTTACTTTGAGTGTAAGTTTTGGATTTTACGATCCGCCATTACTCACGTTCAAACCTGACCGATTTGACCTCAGAGGGTTGGATCCGGGAAAAGTGACGTCAAAGGCTCACCAGCTTAAAATTTCAGCGTGTGAACGCAGCTTATTACGTATGCAAAGTGCGAGTTTAAAAGTGTGAAAGCTCAAAACTCCCGTGCTGCATATTAATTCTGCAGCGTACACACGCATTGCATTCTTAAACTAGTGAGCCTTTGACGTCATTTTCTCCTCGATCCCGCTCTCTCAAGAACTTTAATTTAGTAATGGCGGATCATTAAATAGGAAAGTTCCAGTTAAAATAAACAGGTGCCTTTTTTAAATCAAGGATTAAAACTTGGGTCACTTAGTGTTTAGTTAACATAGTTTTGAAATCGAAAGAAAAAAAATAATTTATTTTTGGTCACAGGGGCACTTTAAGAAATAAGAAAATGGCGGAGAAATCTGTTTTTAGCAAAGCTTCAAGTCTTGAAATGACGTCACAATCATTCCCAGTCTCCTTCACTTCTTTTATTTGATGGTGTCTCAGCTCAGTTGGCATAAGCATCGCACCGGGTTTCGCGGAGGTCACGGATTCGAATCCCGTTGAAGCCCTGATTTTTTTCAGGCTTCTTCTTTCCAATTGCCTTAATTAAATTGGAAAATTTACTCTTCACTTTATCCTGCAGTTGTTAAAAACGTAAGTATACAGGGTGGTAGCAGTCGTGGTGAGAACGACGAAGACCGCGAGACCATATCGCGAGACCAAAAACAGGAGACTGGGAATTATTGTGACGTCATTTCAAGACTTGAAGCTTTGCTAAAAACAGATTTATCCGCCATTTTCTTATTTCTTATAAACAGTGCACTTCTGTGCCCTTTTTTAGAGAATTTACTAGCTCAGAATCAGAAAATGTCGGAGAAATGTGTTTTTCGCAAAGCTTCAAGTCCTGAAATGACGTCACAATCATTGCCAGTCTCCTTTTCTTGGTCTCGCGGTTTTTGTACTCCACCGGAAGTGAAATTTGACGCTTTTGGTACATTAAAACAACGGCAGGAAAAATGGCTATCGAAATATTTGTTTTGGTATTCTTATCAGTACATTTTTGAGCAAATAAAAAAAAGTCTGTCATATACACTCTAATGTAAATTGCGTACACGCTGAAAGGGTAACTTGCACTGTATATCTGGCGCACTTCCGGTTTCTTTAAATCGAGCCTTAATGTGTGATTTTGAAGAAAAGTGTTCCATGAACAGCAAAATAAGTCCTTCATTGTGGAAATCGGTACATTTATGATACTTTTACCATGAGTCACAACAGAGACAGTGCAAATGAGTGTTTGCACTATTTGAACAGTTGTCACAGCAATATTTAAATTTACCACTAAATCTCAACAGAACAATTCCATTTTTGAACATTCTTGTCACATGTATTCAGAACAACACTTTCATGACATCCATCTACCAAAAGAAAACTTTCACAGGTCTCTACACGAAATGGAATTTCTTCACTCCACGAAAGTACAAAATAAACCTCATCCGCTCCCTCACTTATCGCTACAACTGTCTTTGTTCATCTCAATGGCTTCCTGCTACAATCTGCCCCCAATAATATTTGAAAACTGATCCTTTTTCAGAACGTCTTCTTTCCCACAGGCATAATCATTTATCATATCAACGATGTTTTGAACAAACACAGTCATCAGCATAGCAACCCCGTGCCTACAGTTTCTAAGAAAGATATCGTTATCCTACTTCCCTACTTAGGTTTGCAAAGCAACCAAGTCGCTAAAGTCGCTGAAATCATGTGTGTACAAATTCTACTCTTGTGTTAACCTAACATCATTTTTCAGAGCACTCGATGCAAAAATCTTTCTTTCCTTGAAAGGGCCGTGTTAAGAGTCACTGACTCGAAATATCGAGAATCGCTGGACAGATTCAAAAAATGGAAAACCCTGAAACTTTAAATCAAGAACGCTTTTAGGGAGCTATCTTCGAAATATTATTCCGATTTTCTGAGAATTTGACGTCTTTGAGAAATTCGCCTAAAACGATAATACACCATTTTGCCTCATTAAACATGCAAAAAAATATCGCAAAAAAAATAGACAAAGTTCTCGATATTCGCGTTGAAACAATTTACAGTTTTAGAACACGGGATAAACTTAGCATAAGAGCTTCACGTTTCTTCTATCTTTAACGAGGAGGTTTTAATATTTTTTTCAAGTTTTTTTTAAAGGGTTCTGTCGACTGTCAAATAATTGACTTTTCAAGCTTCTATGGAAACGGTAAAACGTTTCGTATTTTTACGCGCTTAAACCGCATTATGGTATGCCCGAAATCGAGTCGAAATTAATATCGAGATAATCCATTGGCCTTCTTCTAGAAGATTTCAATAGTCTCTTTCAACCACAGTCCTTTGCGCGCTTCTATTTTTGTTTTTCTTGCGTATTCAGTCCATCGCCCATCGATCGTACGCGGCGAGCCTTGGCTTCTTAGGCAGTGTTGTATGACAAAGAGTAGAAAGCGAAGCGCTTCGACGAGGTAATTTATATGTGAAAGATGGAAGATGTTCAAACTTCAGCCAAATAGACGTTGAAGAAATAGAACCTGATAGGATGGCAGTCAATTGTTACGGATCGCCAATTGCAAGAAGTAGTCGTTCACCACAGTCAAGTACAGCGCTAGCAAACATAAAAAAAAAAAAAAAAATTAAAGTAGAAGATAACATATTTGCATAATCTTCGAAAGTGATTAATTATAGAACGACAACTCGGTATAGCGAAGATATTTGTTTACAAACATTGTTTTTTGTTATTTAAATGTTGAAAACGTTAAACAAAAGAACTCTTTGTTCTACCAGCCAACAGTTCTCTGGTTGGCATATTAATAACAATACGTGACGTCACTGATATATTTGTTATATTTCTAACAGTGGTACTCCAGCTACGTGTCGATGGACTAATTTTAGGATTATTCTGTCGTCTGTATTGTTTTCTTGATTTAGTCAGCCTTAATAGTTGCAAATAATGGTGCAGTAACTCTCAAACGGCGATTTTCGAGCGAGGCGCCAATATGATTAACACCAGCAAACACGCTTACGTACTAAACAGTCATTTCAATATTCAGGCTCTTCCAGAAATTGTTAAATCGTTCTTTTATAATTAAAATCCATCTTCAAAAGTTATTCTCGGCTTATGCAGGCTGATTTCCGTGGCTCTCTCGAGCTCAGTCTACAGTATAAGATATATAACACAACAAGAAGACGCCTGAAGGCGTCTACGCGGGATGTGTTGGTTTAAGTAAGAATTTTGTTGAATGGCGTTGGAAGGTTGAGTAGTGTATTTATTTCGTGTTGAATAGTTTTTTTTACAACAGGTGTACTCGCCAACAAGTCTACAGGTGTGATGATAGATGATCGAACTCGTTGGTTCGACAAGATATGGTGAACCTGTTCGTTCGATTACAATCAATGGCGGCTCTCAGATGGATTTCATCGATGCACGTTTGTAAACTGACAGTGTGCCATCTCCATTCCTCGCAGGCGTGCAAAAATTCTTCCGAAAAACATTCAGTTCTCGTCTTTTGACATTTCTTCTATCGGTTTCAAAAATTTGGTGCCACCAGGACTAGCAAGCCATATATTAACATTCAGGTAAAAATTGTTGTTGTTGTTACGTAATCTTCGTGAATGCGTAAAATGTCGATGTTCATGTTTGCAATTTTACAGCTAAAGCATTTGATTTGCAAAAGTCCTGAGAAAAACAGACAATATTGCCGGCCTAATAGAGCCCATAGGAAACGGTCAGAAACCAATTTCCAATGAACAGATGACGAAACTGTTCGACAGCGGTGAGCTCGGACGGGCAAAGAGCAAAAATCCCATAAAACTACAGAGAACTAACCTGCGATCAGGCGTCCTTTCTTTTTCGCTGCGGGAAGGACGCCTGATCGAGGGTTAACAGAGAACGACCTAGTTTTACCTCAGTCTCTTTTTTGGTCGACCAGGACAAGAGATTCACCGCCAGCTAACGCTAACAATTCTGTCCTTGCGAAAAATCCATCAAGAAGTTGAGTATTTTGATGAGCTCGAAGATGATTCCGTTGCTACGATATTTTCTGTCCCTGACTCTGAAACTGGTCAGCAATCATCTCCACATATCCAGCTAAAGCTGATGCGAGGGCAGCCACGGCAAGAGAACGCTGATAGTGTTCTTGTCGAGAATAATTTTGACAGAACGTCTGTCACATGGCGATCAAACTCTTCTCGATGACTCAAACCTGCAGAATGCTTTCGAAACTTTCTGGCCAAGGTTGAATATCCTTCGTTTGGTAGACGTTCCTTAAATTATAGATGATGCGGGTAATTTTCGTTCAGGAGACTCACCGGCTTTGCTTTCAAATTTTCATTCAACTAAGTTTCCAAACGGTCCGCATGCCATGTGACGTCCCACTTGCTGTTGTTTTTGCCACATCAACTTCCGGTCGTTTTGTAAAGTTAAAAACCAATAAAATTTAGCTAAAATTTCCAAGTATACAACCGTACCGAATTTAATAAAACAATTATTGCATTCGCGCTTGTTGGATATGAGATGGTTGTAGCCAACTTATATCCAACGCGCGCTCATGGAATAATTGTTAATTAAGAACAAAATTTCGAAACGTATCAATGTCCAGTGTAAATGTCAAACAGTTACTTCCATTTTGTCCCTCTTCGCAGTATAAAGCTTACTCTTAGTTGTATATTTGCTCACGCAGTATCTTTTTTGCTGTTTTGTGCGATCATGGATAACCATGGTGCAATCCACCCTACACGTGACTGGAAGTTGCAGCCAATAAAATCACACATTTTTTTCGGGATGGGCTCGGGACAAGGGACAGTTAAAAAAAAGGGCAATTTTGACTCCCAAGAAGACGAAAGGAATGCGCTTCCGAAGTTAAGAGAGCTTGACTACAAGATTCGCATTAACTGCGACGGATGTAAAAAAAAAAAAATCAAATTTCTTCAAATGAAACTTATTCCATGTTAAAAGGGTCCCAGGCGTTGTAGATTGATGTCATCCAGACATAACTAATCGATGATCAATGACATCAATTGGTAATCAATGAGTAATCGAAGCCCAAAAATTTTGTGGCCTATCGATTACTCATCGATGACATCCATTACTCATCGATGACATCCATTACTCATTGATGTAATTGACAGCTCATCGATGACCCATCGATCATTTATCGGCTATTATACTGCTCGCGAAAGACACTTTTTGTTTTCTTGTACCAATGATTTGTTTTCGTTTGTGATTCTTTTATCTTTGTTAGACGCATTTTCCCTTGCATCTTAAGTGCCTGTTGGCGATGTCAAGACGTAAAGTGCTAATCACAAATACCGATGATTCTCAATTATGCAATATTTCACTTTATTGTATATATAGCGAGAATCTTAGTTAATAAACCCTGCAAATAGAATTCTATATGTGCTATATTTTCACATGTGAAAAAAGCGATACGTCCCATCAACTTCGCGTATAGCATTCTTCACATGTGAAGATATAACCAATCATCGCCCAAAGTAGAATGGCTTAGCCAATCAGAGCAAAACACTCAAATGGCTTCCCAGAAGCGTGTTCTCGAAATCAGCGCCCGCTTGCTGTTTGTGTTTTAAAAACATGGCTTCGGCTTCCCGTTTAAGGTGACTTTCGGAAACAGCAGCGGAATACATTTAACATCTTGAACATTAGCACTTCATCTTAGGCCAACAGTCATCTCAGTAAGTCTTAATTATCTCTGTTCCAAGAGCGAACATTCAAGGAGGAACATTTCTACACACAGCGTAAGTCAACAGAGTCCGAATTTGTCTTTGCATAGCGCGAAGCTTCGTCATGGACAAGCGAAAAGATTTCACACTTTGTGTTTTAATACGACTTCCCCGTATTGTATTTTACGTTGTGTAGGCTCTTTGTCCGCTTGCTGCTGGACGGGAAAGCGAATTTGTTTTTTACTACGTTCGGTCAGTTACATCAGTCTTGAATTTTTTGCTGTTCTGCATGTAGGCGACATGTAAGCTTATGCCATCGGGGAAAATAAAAATGATTTAAAGGATATGTTTAATCCTCGCTGTATATTTAATAAACAAATTACAGCATAGAAAGTGCTTTGTACGAATTTTTATTTACGAGTTGCAAAACTTTGCAAAACGAACGAGTGAGCGCAGCGAACGAGTGAGTTTTCAATGTTTTGCAACGAGTGAATAAAAATCCGTACAAAGCACTTTCTATGAAGTAATCTATTTTTACCCTTCTCTTTATTTAATAAAAAAACAATTGACCAGTAACCACCCAGTTTGAAAATGAAACTAACAAGAATAGACTACGTGGTTATCCATTTTTTTTTTTTTTTTTAATGGCTGTTTGTCAGCAGAAATAAAGCTGCTTCTTAGGGAAACATCCATCATTATAAGCAGTTACATAACCAGCTTGACTATTGAATGTTTGTACTCGTTACGAGTTTTTGGCCTCTGAGCTAATGGGTAAAAATCAATGACTAATCAATGCAATCAATGACTAATCGATGCAATCGATGACTAATCGATGACCAAAAATTTTGTGCTCTATCGATTAGTCATTGATTACTCAAAAACTATCCACTGCAAAAAGCTACGAAATTGTGATGTTATAGAAGATAAAAAAAGAATATAATATTTGTCCAAGTTTCAGGCCTGTGCGTTTCCCTAAAATTCAGATATTCGTCGAAACGTTTTGCAGAAATTTACAGAGCCCAGTATGAAAACGTTATGTTGGTGTACCTAAGTGGTACACCAATATGGCGGCCATCTGGAACTTACATTGGCCATCTAGGCAACTGATTATTAGTGCTGAAAAGCAAGCATTTACATGAGCACTTTTTCTAATGCTATAACTTTTAAAAGGGTTCAAAACCATGAGATAAGTATATATTTTTCAACAAACTCGATCGAAGCCTTGTGTCACGCACCTACATAATCAGGAATTTCAAAATGCTCTGGTTTCCAAACCAAGCAAGCTACTGAGCTGTAAAATTGTAAACAGATATAAATATGCCGCCTCTTATGCCTGATGAAGTTAATAAAAACTTTGGTGGATCTTCAGGTTTAGATTTTGGAAAGTGATGACGTCGCGTGAAAACGATCTATTCTTTGTATTTTTGCAGAATTGCCTCAGAAAAGGAATTAAACGATAGCAAGGTAATACTGACGGAAATTATGATAAATTGCGTGTAATTTAAGAGCACGTTTGTTGTATCAATGACAGACCAATATTACTTTCCGATGCAAATAACTTTATTCACTATTAGTAAAATGCTTTAACGTTAGAAATATAGCTACAAAACCAAGGGACAAGTTGTCCATTTCCATCGATATAAAAGATTTCAAATAAGTCCTATTAAAAAGTCACTCAACTGTATAAGTGTTTAGGCAGGGTCCAGGGTCTGTTCCTTTTTAATTTTCTCATTATTATAGCTAAATGTGGCAGCAAAGACGATGAGGCCTTTTTACCAGTACTGACCGGTGACAGCACAGTGAAAACTCAACACATATATCCCTGGCAGTCCGTATGTATTTCATTCTGGATAAGCCTGAAGTACAACTAGCGCTGCATTGATCACCGATAAAATGGACAACTGAACAAAAGATGGTAACTACACGACTCATGAAACTTTCTATTGCTCTTTAGGGATTATTGGAGCACAAGAAAGCATTTTTCTTTCAATTAAATATTGAATATATTCTTGTATCTATAACTGCATTTCTTGGGAATTCTTTGACCATTCTCGCTCTTCAAAAGGTTTCGTCTGTTCATTCATCGTCAAAGCTTTTGCTTCGTTGCCTTGCCTACACCCTCTCTACATTACATATTTACTGTCTACAGAAAATTTCATATATTGTTTCTATTTTGAACCCATTACTTATGTGGCTGCTGTGGTTTCTGGGGAGTGTCGTTATCGGCATTGACTGCAATAAGTGTCGACAGGCTTCTCGCTCTGTTATTGGGCTTAAAATACAGACATATGGTAACATTGAGGCGAGTACAGGTTCTTGTCTGGAGCAAGCGGGGAGCCCATGGCCTCCCATCAATTTGATCGTAAAAATCACCCAAAAAGAAAAAGTGGGTTAGGGCAGTGGCAAAGAAATATACCTTGGTAAGATTTCCCCGTCCTAACTTAATATCTGGGTTGCCCTTCATAACGTAGTCTACCGCTAAATCGATAGATTCGATGACGGGTATGGTGAAAATTAAGACTCTTGACATGCATCGAAGAAATCATAAACTTATTGCCCTCACGACAAAAGTAAAAAGCAGACGTTAAGATGATTTCGTTCACAGTTCTAGCGTTATCGAGAATGTTGTAAGAATATTTCTTACAATTACTTCACCCCCGATTCCTTTCACAGTGTTGCTTGTAAGGGCAATTGTTTGTATTAACAAATAAAGAAGCTTCGAGTGAGCTCTGTTCTCTTGTAAAGCACGCGACTTCTTGAGTGCCTCTACCGCTGGCTAAGTGCTTTACAACAAAACAGAGCAGAGTCGAGGCGTTCTTTATTTGTTTTATGATAAAGAATTCAATAATTTCCAGATGCATTGGTTGAATTTTCAAAACCAAATTTTATTTTCAAAGGAGTATACTAAAATTGGCGTCAGCTGTGTACTTATCTCTGATTAGGAACGCTAAAAAAGCCAATCACAATCCTTGTTAGAGTTGTTCAAATAATTTGATTGGGTAACGATACGACAGCTGTCAATCACAGACTGGACTTCGGCTAACCCCTCCCGCCCTTTCGCGTTGCCTTCGAGAGTAGAACGATGCCTTCAAAGTTCGCTTTTCAGTTAATAGTTTAACCCGTTTAAACAGGACGTAACTTGAAAGCAATTAAAGTTTGCTAGTCCAAAGGAATCGGCCGCATTGTGACTCACGAAAAACGTTGTACTTTTCCATTAATGGAAATTACGAAAGATGGAGCTCAAAGCTTAACAGAGACAGGCCAATGGTATTCTCTGTCGTTTTTTTTATTTCCTCGGTACAATTTATGCCTTCGTAATATTACTCTGATGTCTTTCATCGAAGAATTCGCTAGGTTGAGAATTTGGTATATTCGCTCGTGTTTGTCGGAATCTAGCAAAACGTGTATTTTCATACAGTTTTTACACTACTGTTGTCAACGATGGTCTCCATGCGTGAGCCATATTTACTGCTGACAAATAGCTTGTTTACATTGACTTTGTCTGAGTCGCACAGGGGATGTTTAATTGGGTCAAATTTATCGAAATTCCGAAGCAAAAATTTGACAGCCAGCTTGATGTCATCAACCCGTTCCCTAAACTCTGATAAAGCACGCTGTTTCAGCCAATCAGAGCGCGCGTCATATGGAAACTTTATTATAATTTAAATTACCGTATATCGTTCCTTTTTCCATAACAACAAAACGCAGAATTAAGAAATTAGTCTGCACATTTGCAGCGGACTGGATATTTAGTTGGTGTTCAACCGTTTAAAATCAAGAGTGGGTTTGGGGCAAGGATCCTATCCTTGCGGGTTTACGATCGCGAGTCACTTATAAGTTCTCATGTGCAGGGTGTAGTGCCTGTTGCATTGGTGAAACCAATAGACACATCGCCACTCGCATCTCTCCTCCGACAAACATTAGGGACCTTTAGCACCGAGAGTTTTCATGAAGGCGACGGCGCTCGGAAGTGAAGTTTTTATTTCCGCTTGAGGTCTTACCATTTAGCGCGGCGTCGTCTAGGCTCGCCGCCGACCTCAAAAATCTTGTTTTCACGGTGTGTAGATACCATTCTTTGTCCGCTTATACTTTTTTATGTTTGTTTGTGTTTTGTTTTGTTTTTGTTTTCGTTTTTGTTTTTTATTTTGCTTTTTTTTTGGTGCTGTTTAGTTTTCGCGACTTAAGACAATATCTCTTCTCGTAATTTACTTGAACAGCTTTGGCATAAAAGGTATTTTATTCATCGTATCTTAAAAGGACAACTGTAGACGGAATACGGCACCATCTGATGATCAAGTGCAAAAATCCAAGTGAGTAAATTACAGCTACTTGGCCAAGGTTTTAGCTTCTTTGGTTCTTCATTATCAAAACCATGCATTATGTTTATCCTCTTGTTTCCCGTTGTTTCCCGTGCTTTTTCTTAGAGAAATGCTAGCAAGAAATATTTTTGGAGCAAAGAAAGGAAGTCCCGCTTGTGAACTGGCCTGGGAAGCGGTAGTGGACAGTCTGAATGAAATCCACTCTCCAAAATTCCAACTGAAGGATAAAAAAGCTGTACGAGAGCGGTGGAACCTTCTGCCGAAAAAAAAGTTCTGCAAAATGATGAGCGGGAAGAAAAAACAAGCGGATTTTTTAGGAAGAGTTACACGGAGAACGAATCACTGATCGAGGAGTTAGTTGAGAGAATTGATACCATACAAGTAAAGGCTGAATAAGCTTGAAACAGCAATTCAATGACAACGAGACTGTAGAAGATATCAGGAAAAAAAGCGATGGAGCGCCTTAAAGAGACCAAGAAACGCAATTTAGGCCGAAGGTGGAGCTTCTCCAAAACGTTCGTACTAGTAAGTTGAGACGGTAGAACCAATGGTCGACTTTTTGCGATAGAAAACAGCGGCTGACCGCGAAACTGATTAGGCAGCAGGAGTTACGTACAAAAACAACAGGAACAGGAAGGTCAACAGCAAATGATGAAAGCTATGATCCTTTAGCAGCAACAAATGAATACTGGAGTTTTGAATGTTGTGGAAAAACTGCTAATAAGCGATCAACTATCAAAGTGTTATTATTACAAAACATGTTGTTGTTGACATATAAGGTTTGAAGCTTATTGTTTACATGTATTTCAGGACTTTTAAAGATTACATATTGGACTAAACTGGAAGCCCGATGTTCACAAGTATACATACTTTGACTGTGAATAAATGTTTTCAATGTTAATTATTTTTGTTTGCTTTAAAATCGATTACTGGAAATAGTCCTCTAGAGTCGGCGGCTCCATGTCGTAAAACTCAGACGTCTGATTACTACATAAACAAGTTATGGCATTTCAGAATGCTTCTCTGTTTGCATGGGAACACTGCGGGAAACTATTGAGGACATCAAGTTTAAACTATTGCAATTGTATTGCAATAGGTCACATGGATATTGCGATACTGTTGTGATAGTGTACGTACTATTGCAATAGTATTGCGAAAATTTTCAGGAATGTCGTATTTGCTTGCTACCAAGAAGTAGTAGTCAATACAGGTACTGAGGAACACAATGGATGGCGCGAACCTATTGGTGGTTCAAAAATCAAGACGCTAAAAATTCTAGGTGCAGTAGGTGGATTGTTTTTAGTTTCTTGTTTATCTTTTGTGACCTTGAAAATCAAATCTGGGTGTAAGAAAAGGTGTCTTTATTTTCCAAAGAAGTTAAAATGTTGGAAGTATAGAAACTATCGATAGTTCGCTAACACTATCGCAATTGTTATCGATGTTTCATTTTCACGATCGATCCATCGCTATCGCAGCATTAACATCGCGATGCATCGATAGTTCGATGTATTGTTACACCCTAAGAATATGTAAAGCATCTGCAAGGCGACGAAAGGTGTCTGCCTTTCAACTCGAAATTCGGCTTTGTAGTCAGCTGAATTCGTGTTTGCTAGATCGAAATCTCAATTTTTTTAAACGATAACAGTCGTATAATGGAACAAATTCTTCGTCCAAAATGTTGTTGTCTGCATAGCTAAGCTAAAATATCTCTCGACAAGTTTTAAATTTGTTCATTTTCAAAGAACTCGGTAAGTTGCCGTCGGAAAATGAAGGGTGCTAAAGGTTTATATTTTGGCGTGAACAACGTCGTCCTCGCCTCAGTCTCTTTCATCCACCGACGTCGCCGTCGCTATCAAAGCTGTCGGTGCTAAAGGTCCCTATTCCCTTATCTGGGAGGATCTGAAAATTGTTGTTCCCTTTGTTCAGAAGATTGTTTTAAAATCCTCGACTCTGCTTCTACAAGCTTCCAATTGAAAATTAAAAAACGCCATGCACATCCTTTGGGAGCAGCCTTTCAAGTCCCAAAAATTTTCATCTTTTCTTAGCTAACTGAATAGTTTAATTTTTTTGTTTTTGTTTTTGTTTTTTTTGCTTATTTTTTGTCCTCGTTTTCATCCTTAATTATTCCTGTTAATATGTCTCTTTGTTAGACTACTTGCCGCGCAATTTCATTTTATTTCTCATTGTAAAACTGACGATATATGATGTTTCATCCGAAACATGTCTTGATTAAAAAATACGAACCTCAAAAACACTTAATGACTGGTCCCAAGGGGAACAGTGAATTTTGTTTCCCGAGAATTTCAATGTTTTCAGAGATGAAGTCGAGGGAAACATTGAGATTCGAGGGAAACAAAATTCACTGTTTCTCAAGTGACCAGTCATTAAGTGATTTCTTATATAGCAAAACAAAACAAAAGCAAGTTTTGAAAAAACGCGTTGAGATTCAAACGACGACATCAGGCCACTTCTGATCACATCCAACAGCGGTCAATATTTCGCGGGTAACAGTGAACTGTTTCCTGTTTGACGTCGTATTTTTCGTTATGTTTCCCGCTCATGGCATTTGCCGGAAACAGTTTCATTGTTTTATGTCATGTGACCATGAACTAGCCAATGAATGGGCTGGCTGTAGCGGGTAAAACGCCAGCTATATAACAACAATATATATATTTATATTATTATTCATTCAAAACATTTCCCCGTTTTTGATTGGTTAAAACAACACGCATTATTTACCATAACCAGCTGCTGTTGACCAAATATTGAACCAATGACGTCAAAAGCGCAACCCGCTGCAAATTATTGGAGCGATGACGTCAAAATGACGTCAGAAGTGCATCTTACAGCCTCGTTTCCAGTTTCTCTCTTCTCTGCCTCCCTTGGTCGTTGGAAGAAAAATCCCTGGTTGCGGCTGTTCACGTTACAACCTGTAACACAAACTTTTCCACCGGGGCAGAGTCAATCCAATATAAATTTTTGTCGATCTCAACTGAAGCGAAAGAAAGACCATCGAATTAAAGCCATTACACTACACTTTTGAAATATTTTGCAGTCCTATTGTAAGCTTCACACAGGCCAGACGAAATATATTTAACAATTATTCCATGAGCGCGCGTTGGCTACGAGATGATAGATAGCCAACGAGGCACGTGGCGCCGAGTTGGCTATAATCATCTCATATCCAACAAGCGCGAGTGGAATAATGGTTTTATTAAGGTTATTCCTCACAATTGCACTGCGCATCCTTTCTGCGCATAATTTATGGCGTCATTTAGCGCGCTCTCGTGCACGTGCACACTGAAAACATGGCGGATTTGCCTTGATATTGAGCTCTTTCAGTTGAAAAATGGCTATAGCTCACCAACGAGCATGGGCACCCCAATTTTTTTTCCGGTCATTGTAATCAACTTATCATAAACTTTGCTTGAGGAAAGACTGATCTGATTTCTATTGCTGAAAATTGAATAAATAGCGAAAATACCAAGTAAACTGTGGTCTTTTCTATTTTGCCCTATGGTGACCATGTCAAGAAATTTGGTTGAAATTTTAGTCAAGGATTCAGCTTTCTGTCTAAATCAAACTTAAAAAGTTTATTTGTGTCCGATACAACGCATTGACTCCAGTTTAATGCGTGTTCTCATGAGTCTCGGTCACAAAAATTTACAATTATTACTGGGAATGCGTTCTTGTAATAAGCGTTAAATAATGCCAAAATGGGTCATTTTCAATGCCCTAGTGCTCCTTAATGAGTATGAGCACCCCCCTTTTTTATTTCAAAATTGGAGTTCTCATATGATAAATATTCAATGGGTAAAGTTTGAACGAAAATCTATTGTCAGTTTTATTTCAGGGGAATTACCTTAAAAACGCCCCCTAAATACAGAAAACTAGATTACAATAAAAATAAACAGGCCCAAAGAAACTCGCACACGCTCGCCATTTTTGTAGATCATGGTATAATGGCTCATATACCATGATGGCTAAGCTAATGAAAACTCTCGAATTGCATTATCCAATGATCCAGTTTTTAATATTTTTTTTTATATCTTGCGTATTGAAGTATCACTATTAGAAGTAAAACTGTTTAGCTGTTTCTTATTGCGTACCTAAATTAACCTCACGGCACATTGTTCGCTAAATGAAACGATGTTGCAAAATATAATTCTTGACTACGCCAAGGAACCTTGAATCAACATCTGCCTAAATATAAACTTGCATAGACCTGATGCAGATGAAACAGAAGTGGACGGCTTATATGTCAACAAAACAAAACTGTAAATCATTTCGCATTGAATTGCTGTAGATCAAATGCAAGTCAGAATACCCGGCTAATCGACCGTATGACATAAATACTTTTAACATTCAAAAACCACACAAAGAAGAAAATAAATTATACCTACGAATTCAAAGATTCAAAGAGACTTATCCACTGGTATAACTTCGATCCGGTACGTGACCTTTTACATTTGCTAACCGTCGAATAGTTTCTGCTCCACTCGGCCACCGAATTTCTTTGTGAACGAAAGTTTTCTATATTTTGAAGACGGCAGGAAAGTGTGTTCCATTCTTCACCGGCAAATACGACTTCGAACTCCCATAATGCGAGTAGTTTTTAGCGACTGCTAGAGGGTTTGAAACCCACAAAGTTTGTCACACCAAGCAAACAAAACACTCTGCCACCCCTCCCACCCAACAGATTTTTTTTGCCACCCAGATTCTGGGTGGTAACGTGACTAGCCGCAACCGGGGTCTTTCTTTCAACGACCAAGGGAGACAGAGAAGAGAGACCCTGGGAACGAGGTTAGTTCAGCCCGCTGCAGATTATTGAACCGTTGACCGAGAAAACCTTGGGATAAGGTTGTGCTATATTTGGTGAGCGGAAAAACAAAGAGCGAAATGGCGAAACACCTTAAAGAACAGGGAAATATTTTGAATGAATAATAAAGCAATTATTAAATTCGGCTTTCGTAGGATATGAAGAATTCTGCATATCTCGGAGGGTGTGACCCACCTCGGTCTCCGGTCTGTGTGGATAACACCTTTTTTTTTTAATTGGTTTTCAACACTGTTACAGTAATTAATTAATGTAAATTTAAACAAATAAAAAGTATCTACAAACAAAACAAAAAGTATCTACAAACCCGCTTATAGCATAGCTAATCTAGGCGGGTTGTACTAATTACAGTCATATGGTCATTATTAGTCATTATCAGTCAGTCATACTTACATGGTCATTATTTGTTTCTCGAAGCTCGTAGTTTACCCTGAGCTACGCTCTCGGAGAACTGTTCGCTCTTCGGGACAGATCATGTCTACGGACAAATATCCTAGCATATTTTCGTACCAGATGGAGGCTATTGTTTATATATTTTCGAGGTCCATAATTCCTGCTAATGGTAAAATGGCTACCCTACACCCCCTTGATCTGCAGAATTCCGCATATCCTACTCAGCCTCATTCAATAATTGCTAAATATTCCCTAAGTTTTAAAACTGTGCTCG
>JAHPZR010056082.1:10000-17500 GCA_019787425.1 Platygyra sinensis | reverse complement strand
AATCAATAACGGATGAGTAACTCAATAGAATACACTCCAGCTTGCATTTTTATTCTCTAACAACTGGAAGGAAATAGAGGGGGATATCTAGATAAATTAATGTTGTGCCCCTCAAAGTCACATACGACAAATGACTTGAGATTTTTATTTAAAACGTGAAGGAAAATAGTACGGTAAATCAGGAAACGGATAATGTTTCATTATTATTGAGCAAAATACCAGGGTGCTTCTCTAAATATTTTTTAGATGGTTTTCCCTAATAAATTGCGGGATATTACGTATAGATAGATAATCTAAGCGTAATTAATTTAAGAGTTTTCTAACACCAAAAAAAGAACAATTATGAAAAGAAAAATCCTATACAAACTTTGAGCCTAGTTTACTTGCAATGGAGTCTTGTGACATAGTAAAAGGGCATAAGAGACTGATATATTATATTATTATACATCAGACTCACTATGAAAAATCTGATTGGTCGAGAGCATTCAATCAATTCACAATAGCTTGTGAACTTGACATGATAAATCGGCAATATCTGCTGCAGATATTGCATTTATCATGTCAAGTTCAACGTCTGCCTGGTTACTAAGCCCTGGGAGTGTTCTCCTCAGAAACAAAATGGCTGAACGCTTCGCTTCTGTTTCTGAGGATGAATTATGTGAAAAATGTATAATAAAACAATTACTAAACTCGATTTTCGCATAATATCATGAATTGTCAAAACCTCGTGTCTGTGTTTTCAGCCTCAGCCTTCGGCTTCGGCAGATAACACAGACCTCGGTTTTGATGATTCACGATATCATGCTCAGCCTCACCCAATAATTGTTTATTAGTGTATGATGACAGATCAAAATTAGCAAAACCTCTGTTTTCATATTTTTATTGCCAATGTCTCTTGTCTTGTGGGTTTTATTTTGGTATACTTGAAGAGACAAATGAAAAATACTATATATTTGCTTATCATGCCAGTGATAATTAATTAACACAACCATTTTTAGTGAACGTCAATAAATTGATAGTGGTGTTTTACGAGCTGTGAAGGTTGTTAAATACATGAAATGTTCGTAATTAGATACTTGTCACCATCTCTCTGTGTCCAATCACACTCAATCACGGCAAAACTAGTTGCCTAACATTAGTTATGATGTTAATCTTTTTCTGACAGTTTATTCCTTATCTTCGCGAAATTGGGCAACACCGAAGCGTGGTTCGCTCTTAGCGCTCATTTTTACTTCCCTCGAGATTTTGTTCCTAGAAAATTTTAAAATTCCGGCCAATATACAATTACCATGGCAAAATTGGTCTCCGGTCTTTTTGGAGGGGGGACTCTCATTTAAAGAGGCCAGTAATGCTTGTTGGCTTACTTAGGGGTATAAATCAAGGATTCTCGTCTCAGTTAAGGTATTCATGACAAAACGCAACTATTTTAGCTGTTACTTAGTGTCTTTTAGAATGCACTCGAAGAAATTGTAGCCAAAAACGCTTTTAGGCTCGACACTACATACCCGTTACTCTTGTTACTGTTAGCATTCTTTTTTTGTTGTGTCCCCTAATTAGTATGGGTATCACCCAGGCTACAAGGTTTTCGACACTTCAATAAAGTTCTTACTTTACTTACTTACTTATTTCCGTCGGTCCCTCAAGTCTGGTCGACTAGCGCAAGTTTTTTTTTTTTTTTTTTTTTTCCCAGAGTAGCGGCTTGTAATTGGGCCTAGTACGTTTAAAGTTGTGGTATCTTTTAGGGTCTTTTAGAGGTAAAATGAAACTTTCACCACACCCAGTTGAAATCAAATTTTCCAACGAACATCCGGCCCGACCTTTTCATACAGGAGTCCTCCCCTTCAGGTCTTGATTCCCTCTCCCGGTTTTGAAAACGGTTTACCAAGTGAGGACTTTTCAACACACAAAACAAAACCCTGCTCTGTCGTTTGGTTACTTGCGTTTTTATCAGTGTTCAACAAGGAAGTTTACGTCATTAAACAACAAAACAGTCTCAATGTACCAATCACTGCTTGCCTTATTTCCTTTATCTTCCAAAAGTAGAGGAGCGGGTTTAGGGTCGAGTTTAGCATAAAAAGAGATAGTATTAGTTCCCATGCAAAATCAAGAAATTGCGTTCGTAATCCTTTGATGAGAAAAATAGCCGCAATGCCATAAGGAAGATAACAGACAATTAATGCTATCTGTATCCACAATGCAGAAGACACTGTCTTTCTGTATCGAGTTATATTCATTGGCCTTCCTCTGTTTGGTTGTCCTTGGTGACCATGCTCTTGTACTTGAGCTTGATGACTGCGAAGTGTCAGATAGATTTTTGTGTAACAGACGATCGAGGTGACTATGCATAGGACTGTCGCTGTGCAAGTAATCGATAGCCCTATTCGCTCGTCGAAACTTAATGTCAATGTAGTAACGATGCTGAAAAGCCAACTAATAACAACGTAACTCTGTACACGTCTCAATGTCACGGCATGTCTGTATCTTAGCCCCAACAATAAGGCGAGAAGTCTGTCTACACTTATCGCAGTTAGCGTTGACACTGATACTCCGCCAAGGATTACGCTAAACCTTTGAAAGAGGATTGAAAGATAATAACAAAGCATGGAGTGTTCTGGAGACATTATATAAGCCACGAAAAGAGGCTGAGTAATGAGACCTACGCAGAGATCAGTGCCTGCAAGACAACCTAACAAGAGCTTTGATGCTGGACGAAGAGATGACACCCTTTTAAGTACAAAAATGATCAAAATATTTCCAAGAAATGCAGTAATAGAGAGAGTGATGTTCACTACGGAAATAAGCAGTCTTTGATATGCTGCATGAAAACTGGTCATGCAAAATATATCTGGTGTTGCAGTGCGGCTTCTATATTCTGTTAAGTTTGCCATCCTTTTGTCGTTCTCCCAGCTGGTTAGTTGAGGAATAAATATTCCTGTACTTTGTTATTCCAGGACTGTTTTTGAGTTCATGGCTTGCCAAGAAGCCTTTTTTCAACGCTCGCCTGCTCCCTTATTCAGGGGATCTTGACATAGGTCTAGTACTTTTTCTGCTGGAATGAAAGTAGTAAAAGGTGAGGAATTGATCTTGTTCTGAAATACATACCTTATGTAAACAGACAAACACCGGTCGGTCTTTCTTTAAAGCAATAAAACTCAATTCGTTTTGCCGAAGAACACCAAGAAATAAACAATAAACTACTGTATTCTTACCGAAGCTTTGACCCGAGACGCCATAGACCACAAACAACAAGTAACGCCTTCCTCGAAACATCCAAATACTGTGAGAAAACATTGACAATAAAAGCTTATATGGCTCTAAAAGTATGAGCTCGCGCATTTCACGCACCTGCTTGTGGCATAATACCTTTCTCGGCGTCGATTTTTTGACGGGAAAATTATCACAAATAGCACAAATTGCAGCCAAGACGAAAATGTATTTCGCAATTAAGGGTAAGACCTGTCGTATCTTTCAGCAGACAGCTGCCGAGAAACACCATCAAATAAAATAAGTGAAGTATAATTCGACCAGATCGATCAGCCTTACATGTGGATCAATCGAAGTGTAAACATCTTAAATGCAAGCAAATTTGAATAAAAGTAGATTTTTTTCGAAACTAAGGTGAATGACATAGTCGATAAAAGCGTTGTTTTTTGTCATTTATCTGTATATTGTAGGTGAATGATATCTTCATGTATTTTCTTCCATTTGGGGAAATGGGATTGTGATATATTAAAAAAAAAAATCAATCACAGGACATTGACATTTCTTGTTTATTGCTTTGGGTTTCACTTTTTTTCTGTAATTAAATACGCACTTTTTAAGACGTAGGTATTTGTTGGTAGCAGTCGTGGTGATAACGAAAAGTTGACAACTCAGTGCAAATTCATATCAGTCAATGCTGTTGTGAATCTGTATTACATTTGCGGGATTTAGACTTTACTGTAGAAAACGCTGGTCAATCAGTAAGCAAATTACTACACCTACCCACCTTTCTGATTTGCCTTGTTCTTGGGTCTGTTTCCTATGCTTTAATCAAGTTCGTACAGCCCAGTGTGATAAGATATTATTGAATTTGTGATCGATTTATCCTATCGTAGAAGGACCGCCAGCTAATTAGCCAGCTGCCGAGTTGGGTTAGAAGCCTTACATAACTGAGAGTCACACACAATATAGGAACGTGACCGCTAAACACGAATTGTTGCTCTGTTGTTATCAAGTTTACCATGCAGTTTTCAGTGCTCCTGCAACAAGCAATACAGGGATTGATATCCTGACTAAGCGAATGGAATATTTCTTTTCGCAGCAATCAGCTGCGGAAGCTCTGCCGCGAATGGTGAAACGTCATCCTGAGTTCAGTAAACTTTATCAATCAGACCATGTACATAAACATGGTGATTTTAAAATTAAATTAAAATGGAAAGAGCTGAACAAAAAACAGAACAAAATGTCACTGATACTTTCTCTTTTTGTCCCAACCTTCCACACAGCCTGCTATTCCCATTTGTTTAATTTGAAGTGTGGTTCAAACTTACATTGTGCGTGTAGTATCATATTTTTTCCAAGAAATGAAGCAAAAGTGTTTTACTTCTAAGGCCCCTTTAAAATCGTGGTGGTGGTCTTTCATGTTGCTTTTTTTTTCTCTTGAGAGAACAATAGTATGGAGGACGATTCGGGACTTCGCTGCTTTCTTTATTCAAGAGCAACGTCTTCATGGTTAATTCGAATTTAAATAAAACAATCTTGCAATCTGTATATCTTTTATTTCCTTTTTCCTAAATTTAGAGCCTCTGTGGAAACTCCATTACTAAAACGAAGTAAACAAAAGAGTATAAGCTTGACCATTGTTTGGTTATTTAGATGAAAAACATTGAGTAAGGGAGAAAAAAAACTCACACCTTCAAAAGCGTCGGTGGAAACATCAAGTTAAGGACTGCACAATGATCTCCAACAGAATTTAAGTGGTCGTCTTTGAAAGGAGAGAGCTGAGCGGTCTAAATATAAGCATAATGACTAAAGCTTCAATTTTCACCATGATTTCACAAGGAAAATTGTTCGGTTCGCCGAGCAGAGAAACGTTAAAATAACTTTCATGCTTTTGTCTCTTTTTGAGACAGAATTGTGTTTCAGCAGCCATGAGTTTCCTAAGCGCATTTTTTTCCTCACTTGATTGCTTCAACGTCACAAACAAGATCTCGAGAATGTTGAATCGATAGTGATGGCGCAGCCTCTCGGAGCTAAACAAAGACGCTTAGAAAGAAAAAAAGTTTTCATGAGTACAAGATACTTTTAAAATTTCAATCCATTGAAGTATGTCTTAGCTAAACCTTCGACGTCACTGAACCTGAAAGTAATAATTTGCAAGGAAATTGCTTTTAGATGATCATGCATGTCATACTGATGTACGTGTCATAGTGTAAACAGATTAATTCCAGCTGGTTTATTTTGCGAAAATTCAATCATAAACCTCCATCGCTTTGTAAATGCTATCAGAAGAACAAAAAAAAAAAGTTGTTGAACAAGTTATCGTGTCGTAGAAATGAGAATAGCGTTTCAGGGTTTTTATAACTTAAAAATCACTTAGGGGCAGAGGCATTCTGCCAATATTTGATAGATTTCCTAAAAGGCTCCGTCTTTGTCCGTGGGTGACAATTTCCGTTGGCATCAGGGGAAATGTACTTTGTGTGTGCGTTATACACCTGTAATAAATTTAAACTGCTCCGAGAATTAGAAATATGACTTATCGTGCCTTAGTCTACGTTTAATAATCCAGAGTAAATATTATAAAACAAAATTAATGAACTTTTTACAGTTGGAAAATCTTGAAAGTCAATGCAGTTACGTTCGCACTACGAGTCCTCTGATGATGTACTCGAGCGTCTTTTAAAATAATATTATGCAGGCAGTCTTGGCTTAACCATGCTTTGGTTCAATGTGTTTCGTGCCACAATATGATTTTATTCGGTTTGAGTGATATAAGTGATGTTATCATCCTTCCGCTTCAGCTGATAAAACTAAAATCCACTTTTAATGCACCGGATACCACAACAAAATGATGAAATAACTAATCAAATAGTTTGCCCCTGTACTCTGTACAATGTTTTGGGTCACTCGCATCACTATATATTTATGCTTCTAGGACGGTTCGGTAGAGATGTTACTTTTTAACTCTCTCACGGTCTATTTAACTTGTATAATAAACACAAATTGGAAATTTATGGCATTTCAGCCATTCAAAACCCAAATAAAACCTTCTAGGAAATATTAGCCGAGGGAAAAGGCGTGAAGTGGAGAAAAATGGCAAGTGCCTCACCTTCCCGCCCTTGCAACAAGCCTCTACACCAAGCATCCAACTACAATCCAAGATGGCGTCAAGGAAATGGCGCTCTGCTCCAAAATAACGCCTGTAGTGCGAGCCAACAAAGGAAATATTTTACTTTCCCGACAGAAAAATCCCCTACCTGATTTCGGAACTAAATTGAGCTTTCTTCCTTTAAGTTTCAATTACCTTTTTTAACACTGACTAGTGCTAATGAAATTCTTGCGAGCTGCAGCACATATTGTTTGTAGACATTAATTTATTTACAATGTAATCTTTTACGTATGGACCAGCACGTACTAATTTACTAAAAATGTTCATATTTCATACTTGAGCAAATAATTATATAGTGTGTAATATCTAATTAGTTATTCCGTACGTGTAACAGATAAGAAACCTTTTTTGCGGTGGCTTAAAAATCATGCAACGGTCTTTCTGATTAGGCTAACACAGATTTGAAGTTGGACTTTCCTAATATGTGTTTTAGTGGGTAATTTACGTAACATAGTCAACTGTTGTCTTAATTTATTAACATCTATTTATGCAAGACTTTTTTTTAGCTTTTTTCTTCCGATCTTAAATAACATTTGACGATAAAAACTTGCGACAAAACGTTGCTTGATAACATTGTAAAATTTAAAAAACGATAAAAAGCTATAAAAAGCTAAAAACGACGACGTTTCGACGTTAACATAACGTCATTATCAAGTCAAGAATGTGTAAAAATAAGTTCTATAAATACTAAAACGAACAATGAGAGAAAATAACTTACGGCTTGTTTAAGCCGTACACTTGCCACGTTCCTTTTAAAGGGACAACTAGTACTGACTTGATTCATTAAATCACTGTCAAACTGTCAATTAGGCTAACATAATGTCATGCGCAATTCACATAAGGCCTAAGCGCGATTGCGCACCGAACTACTTAGCATATTTTCCTTCGAGGTTATCAAGGTAGTAAGGTAAAGTCTGCATACGAGCCAGGTGGCCCATCAGGCCGGAGCTTATCCCGGTTTCCTTAGCATGAAGCGACTGAGAGTATTTCTACTCCCCCTGGATGGGATGCTAGTCCATCGCAGGGTTACCCCCCAGCATTAAATTCGCCGGTACCCATTTATACACCTGGGTGGAGAGGGACACTGTGAGAGTAAAGTGTCTTGCCCAAGAACACAACACAATGTCCCC
>JAHPZR010056082.1:0-5000 GCA_019787425.1 Platygyra sinensis | reverse complement strand
AAGAGATTTTCTTGCAGGCGATCGTCGGCAACAGTTGTTCGACCAACTTTTGCCATGACTCTTGTGAGTCCGGTTCTGCGGGTTCGTCTTGCCTTTGCCTTAAGTTTTCGCCCGGCTAGCACTAACGGTATCGTTCTCCCATCGATTTTGTTTTTGATCACTAGGCGCAAACACATCAGCTCGATCCTTAACGAATGAAATTGAACCCTTTTTCCTCTTTGAAGGTTTCTTGAGAACTTCGCACTAGCAAAAAACCCAAGAACTTTTGCGTTTTTTCTTCGATAACATGGGATAGATATACGCTATTAAATTTATAGTCTACAAATACTCGAAGTAGCACATCGACAAATCATAGTTAGTCCCCCTCCACTAACTATGGACAAATCGAACAACATCGCGTCTGTCAAGCGAGCTTTTAATGCAAATTTACTCTCGTGACAAAGTGCCGATAGGGTGTTGACAACTATCAATTAGGGATAATTAACGGAAACAAATGCTTTTCGTCAATAACTTTGCTTAGAATCAATCTTTTTTCATAGAATTTTCTTTAAATGAAAGATTGCAATAATATCTATCTGAAAAAAGCGAAAAACCATTTTTTTGAAAAATGATCAAATTTGGGGTACACTGATACCTTAACAGCAGTTGCGAAATTAAAGCAAATCGTTCTCGGCAGTTCAATTATATGATCTTCCATGCATTCATTTGCATTCTTCGTCATCTACGGATATATTAGGAACTCACACTGTGATAATGACCAGCTCCGAGTTGGTTTGATAGCTCAGTTTTTTTTTTTTTTTTTTTTTTTTTTTTTTTTTTTTTTTTTTTTATGTTATCATCTTACTTTATTCATTTATCGACGGTAAACTTCGTCCGGGTACAACAATTTCCATAGAATGTATAAAAATCAGTGCTAATCCTAAAAATACTAATCCAATTATTACATTAATTTACAACAATAAGCTACCTACAGACCTGATTTTCATGAATGCCGTGTATTTAAAAATTCCGGATAGAGAAGGCGTTTAAATTGATTTTTTTGTTACACTTATGTAATACACTCCTCTTACATATAAAATTTACATCACTAGTACATTGTCTAATACAAAAGACGTAATACAGCTGGAAATGAGAACAATACTAACTGAATGACGGAGAAGAACAAATTGAAAATAAAAAAATAAATAAATAAATAAAAAAAACAAAACAAAACAAAACAAAAAAAAAAACACAAAACACAAAACAGATAGGAAAATAACTTACAAGATATAAATTGAAAGGCACTTAAGAATTACTTGCAGTCTACCTTCCATATAACAGTGCTAACGTGTTATGGTGAATAACTTAAGGTATAATTAATAACTGTAAACATATCGCCTCGAGTCTTTACCTCCTTTTTGGAGTATTAATTTTACAGAGGGGAGAAGCAGAATTAGTAAAGAGCACATTTCTCCATTTGCCATTGCAACAACATTTTCGTTTGGAATTCTTTCTGGATTGGTTTTTTTTCAAAGCACTTACAACTGAAGACATATTGTTTCAAAAGAATAACAAACAAGTGTAGTCTGCGTCGTGGGTATTCGGATAGTTGATGAAAGTCGGGTATTTCATTAAAAGTAATTTGCTCGTTAGACAGATTAACTTCGGTATCGTTTACGCGGTTAAACCATACCAACGCTTCAGAATAGAATGATTTTATCTCGGGGCAATGTAAGAAAGTATGCTCTATTGAGTCTGAGTCGGGGCAAAAGGTACAGGTTGCGTCATCTGTTAATCTAAATTTGAGTAGCTCTTTTTTGGTTACTGTAATTCTATGCAATAATCTAAAAGAGAACTGTCTTAACTTGTTGTCTCTTGTTGTTTGATATATAAAAGAAAACTTGTTTTTCCATTCTGTATAAGTAGCGGCATAATTGACTTTCCAGGCTTTGATGCCCGTTGGCTCTACTGTGGGGTTTTTATTTAGTATTTTATAATAGTGTTTGCATCTCATGTCTGCCAAATCTACAGGACTGTTACCAGGAAACAAAGATACCGCAGTAGTATTTAGGAGCTCATGAGAGGGAGCTTCACATCCTCTTGCTTTTTTCTTCAAGTCAGTTGGAATAGCTGCTATGAGTTGGAAGTAGTGGAGATAATTTGTTTTGATAGCTCAGTTGGTAAAGCCCTGCTTGGTCACGATCGCAGAAGCTATAGCTTCAAATCCCGCAGTAAGGCCTTAATTTTTTTTCCAGGCTTTATTTTCTCAACTGCTTAAGTTGTGTATATAAATGGATTAACATGTAAGTTTGTTTTTGGGAAAAAAGAATTATCATATCTACCACACTTTTCTTTTGACGTCGATTCCAGAATTTGGTTTTCTGATATAAGCTCCTAACTTTGTTTCGAAGGGAGTATGCTGGAGTAACGAGAAGGTTTCTTTTGCAGCTGAGTAGGGTTAAAATAACAAAAGTCAGGGGCCGGAAAACACTGGGTCGCAATCCCACTTTTATTAATCAACGTTATTGTTACATTAAGAAAAAAATTAAGGAAAAAGAAAATTAACTGTCAAGACTGTTGTTTTAAATAAAACATAACAGTGGCATTTGGAATATTCTTTTCGGATCTTTCTTGGCGAAGCCGATGTTGACTGACAGCGCCTTAACTGGAAAGTTATTAAGTTATTATCACAGTTCCAATGAAGCAACAGTTTTGACTCAGTTATAAGATTAATTACAACGAACGTTTACAAGTTTGGACTTTGTCAATAAATTTTTGAAGTTTAAATGATGTGACCCAATTTGCGGTTACATTCGCCATGCAATTTGCTCTAGATTTTATTAGAAATCTGCATAAAAATCATCTCCCATTTAAACTAAGCGATAAAAAGAAAACAAATAAAACATACGAATTTATATGGAATGAAAAGACTAATCCTTTAAACTTTGAGTCTAGTTCACTTTCACTTGCGTCTTGTGAGATAGTAAAAGGGCATAAGAAATATCAAAATTAGCAAAACCCCTCTTTTCATATTTTCATTACCGATGTCTCTTTTGTCTTGTCGGTTTTATTTGCAGAGAGAAAGGAAAAAATATATATATATTTGCTTATCATAAAAGTGTTAATTAAAACAAACATTTTTTTGGAAACGATAATACATTAATGGTAGTGTTCTACGAGTCTCTTGTTGATACATGAAATGTTACTAATTAGGCACATGCCACCATCCCCCAGTGTTTAATCGCACTCAGTCCGGTCAAAACTATTTGTGTGATATTAGTTATGATGTTACTCTTTTTCTGACTGTTTATTCTTTACCTTCGTGAACTTGGAAATGGTGCCATGACGACTCTGAAACGTCGTTCGCTTTCATCGCTTCTTTTACTCGCCTCGAGGTTTTTTTCAAGAAAACTGTAAGATTCCATCTAAAATGCCATTACCACGCATGGAAACATAAGCCTCAGGTCCCGGTGGAGGGGGGATCTCATTTGAAGGCGTCAGGGATGCACGTCTTCTCGCTTAGGAGTATAAATCAAGGATTCTCATCTCAATTAATATAAGGTGTTCATGGCAAATCGCCACTATTTTAGCTGTTAAAATGTCTTTTAAAGTGAAATTGTAACCAAAAAACGCTCTTATTACGGTTTTAGGCTCGATTTCTGTCGGTCTCAAAACTTTGGTCGACTAACGCAGACTTTTTTTTCCAGAGCAGCGGCTTGTAATTGAGCTCAATACTTTTAAAGAGGTGGTATCTTTAAGTGTCTTTTAGGGGTAAACAAACATCCCCGACCTTTTCATAAAGGAGTCCTCCCCCTCAGGTCTTGGTTCCCACTCCCGGTTCAGCTGAATACGTTTAACCGAGTGATGACTTTCCTAAACAAAAAACAAAAACCTGTTCTGTCGTTTGGTTACTTGTGTTTTAGGTTTAAAGAGGCAGCCTGTTTACGTCAGGAAACAACAAAACCGTCTGAACGTGTCATTCACTGCCTGCCTTATTTCCTTTATCTTCCAACAGTAGAGGAGCGGGTTTAAGGTCGAGTTTAGCATAAACAGAGATATTGCTAGTTCCCATGCAAAATCAAGAAATTGCGTTCGTAGTCCCTTGATGGCAAAAATAGCCACAATGCCATAAGGAAGATAACAGACAACTAATGTTATCTGTATCCATAATGCAGTAGACACTGTCTTTCTGTATTGAGTTATGTTCATTGGCCTTCCTCCGTTTGGTTGTCCTTGGTGACCATGCTCTTGTACTTGAGCTTGATGACTGCGAAGCATCAGATAGATTTTTGTGTAACAGACGATCGAGGTTACTATGCATAGGACTGTCGCTGTGCAAGCAATCGATAGCGCTATTCGCTGGTCGAAACTTAATGCCAATGTAGTAACGATGCTGAAAAGCCAACTAATAACAACATAACTCTGTACACGTCTCAATGTCACGACATGTCTGTATCTTAGCCCCAACAACAAGGCGAGAAGTCTGTTTACACTTATCGCAGTTAGCGTTTGCACAGATACTCCGCCAAGAATTACGCTCAACCTTTGAAAGAGGATTGAAAGATAATAACAAAGCATGGAGTGTTTTGGGGACATTATATAAGCCACAAAAAGAGGCTGAGTAATGAGACCCACGCAGAGATCAGTGCCTGCAAGACAACCTAACAAGAGCTTTGATGCTGGATGAAGAGATGACACCCTTTTAAGTGCAACAATGATCAAGATATTTCCAAGAAATGCAGTGATAGAGAGCGTGATGTTCACTGCTAGGATAAGTACTTTTTGATAGGCTGCAGAAGAACCGGTGATGGAAAATATGTCTGGAGTTGCAGTGTGGTTTCTATATTCTGTAAAGTTCTTCATCTTTTTGTCGTTATTTCAACTGGTTAGTTGAAGAATAAATGTTCCTTTACTCTCTTATTCCAGGATTGTTTTTGAGTTCATGGCTTGCCAAGAAGACCTTTTTCAACGCTCGCCTACTTCCTTATTCAGGGTATCTTCACATGGGTGCAGTCCTCAGT
>JAHPZR010056081.1:22500-36108 GCA_019787425.1 Platygyra sinensis | reverse complement strand
TTACCCGACCTTTGGACAACTTTTAGAAAATCTTCGGAAAGTGTTCGGAGATCTTCGGAAATCGTCAAAGAAGTCGTCAGTAGTATGTTTATATAATAAACAAAATAATGCATGGCTGCTTGTACATTTTGAATTTCTCTTCGAGTGTTCAACTTGAAATCTCACTCGCTCGCGCGTATCAAGTTGAATACTAGAAGAGAAATTGCATATTTACGCGCACCCATGCATTATACTCTATTAAGAAAACAGTCTTACAAAAAAGCGCGCGCTGATAGGTAAAAAAATCGTGTTTCTATAACGCGATGGGGACACAAAACTAGCACAAGCCGGTTGACGTAATGATGGTGGGCGTCGTGCCGTGTCATTTATCGTGTGGTGTCGTGTCGCGTCGCGTCATGTAATGTCATGTCATGTCATGTGATGTTATGTTGCAATTAAAAGGGAGATAAAATTTTCAATAATTTCACTTTACCTTCTCTCTTCTTTTCCTGAGGTAGTGAAGTAAATCCCCATTCTTTGCAAACTCCACCACAAGAAACATGGGATTTGTCATAGTGCAGCAGGCCAATAAGTTCAATATGTTCAGGTGATACTCGATTTGTTTCATGAGCTTTATTTCCTCCAGGAATTCTTCCACTTGTTCTTCTGTGGCGCCATCTAGCATAGCGAAAAGAAAAAGCCTTCTTCACTACACACTTTCTAACAATTTCACTGCAAAGGCCACGCCTTTTTTACCATGTAATTGAAGCTGAATTATTAGAGAGCACAGTAAACAGAATGGAGATGAGCAGTCAATTTTTTTGGCAAACGTGAGTGTGTGACTGCTTTGCCACTGGTGATCAGCCCTCCAACGACACCCATCCAAGGAAAATTGAAGGCAAAGATTTGAATAGAAGAGTAGTTTATGGTGCTTTTAAGATGGGAGTTTGGAAAAGAAAGTATTGCTAAACTGCATGAAATGCTTAACATACCATTCAGTTTGTCAATATAAACGTGGTATGGTCATGACGAGGTGCTAAGTAAGGCTTATGAGGAGATAGTACAGGAAAAATCTAAAATAAACAGAGCTGATAGAGAGTTAAGCAAGCAGAGAAGAGTGTACAAGTTCGTCATACGAAATACAGAGTGGGTCAAAGACCAGCCAAACAGCGCGATGAAGATCACATGATCAGTCAAGAGGGTGATAAGGAGCTACAACGTTAGTGAAACAGAACCCTGTAATGAACCCAAAAGGGAGAAAAAGGCAAAGTAAACCAAGAAGCGACTTTAGACAAATCCATTTTTAAATATTTTTGCTAACACAGTATGTTTTGCGTGCAAAAATTTCTTCAAGACTTGTTCTGAGACATTGTATACTTTAAATTGCATTTTCTGAGGATTTGCATTTTTCGTGGTTTTTTGGCTGCCCCCTTAAATTTTGCCTAGTTGTACTTACTGAGCAAAACTGCATTTCATTATAAATTACTGGAGTTTTGAGGACTTCATATTTTCTTGGCATGCTTGGTTACCATGGTAACGTAATTAGTCGAAACCCGATTTCACTCGAAAGATTTTTAGTACTTTTAAATAAGATGCATGGGCCTTAAAACCAGCTCAATAAAATGGTTTTATGCTTTTAATTAGAGGAGTCAGAAGACAGCTTGAAAAATATATAGACTAAGAATAAACAATGGTGGTCAATTTCAATCATTGTTGCTATATTGAGTCACGCACTTGCGTCCTGCCAAAGTTCAGCAGTTTACCGTAAATTATTTTGATGCTATGACTATTTTTGTATGAGGTGTTTCGCTGATGAATTTCAACTGGAGGGCCCCCTTAAAGCTTACAAGACGTGACATAACCAAATCATACTTTGTAACATTTTCACAGCAACGGTCGGGCTCCTCTTCATTTCCTGCTGCTCTTTATCCGTCTTGCGCTTCGAAGACTTCCTGCCTTTTTCAACCTCCACAGTTTGTTTTAGCAGCCTTCCTCTGTATACTCTCCCAAAAGCTCCTTCTCCAATAATCTTATCCAAGGAAATGTCATCAAAAAGCACTTCAAACGGATCGGAGAGCTCTGAGTTGGATCTAAAAACATGTTTCAATAGCTCGGACCTTCAACATAGAAAGTACTCAACATGGCTAGTTAGCGTAATCAATTATCGCGTAACGCACGCTGGTTAATATGCTTACTTTCGCGATTTTGTTTCAAATTTCTTTCTGTGAAGTTTCTCCAAAATTTTCCTGCTGTGGAAAAATCGGTCTGGCAGATTTTCCTGATCATGAAAAACAAACTGCAGCTAGGGCAAAATACACAATTTCCCGCAGTAGAATACCCAAAAAGTCACAGTAAGCATGTTGACGTCATCGATATCGATTTTTTTTTTTGAGCGCGCCTAGATTACTGGGTGCATGCCGTCGTACAACCACATGTATAGGGAGCCTCATTCAAAAAACATTAATTTTTTTCTGCACAATACATCCCCGAAACTTCGTTGGCTATTTGGCACGATCATATTATGTAAAATGTAAAATATTTATTTTGCTTTTTTGTTTATTGATATCTATTGGTATTGCTCTCTGTGGTCTAGACCACGCCCTTAAATTGTTTATTGTGTTGCAATGAGTTTATACGCCAAATGTTACCTACGTTCCTTTATTTTCTTAAATAAAGCACGCGCATTATTAACTGCCAACCAAGAGTATTCTTTATAATTTGCACTCACCGACTCTTTCTACGATATCTAAAAGCAAACCATAATATTCCACTTAAACATAGCAGAGCTGAAAGCAAGCTTCCCAAGATCTTTGCTACCAGTGGCAAAGAGGATTCCTCAGGGCTCTGGTCATGATAAGTCTCATTGTTATTGAGAAGATTACCTCCTGTAGAGTCTGCAGAGTACACAAAAAAATGAAATACGACAAAACCCTGTCGAAAATATATGTAATTCTTTAACACAAATATTTTACCTCATTTTATTTACTTTTTAGACGTGAACCTGTTTCTTTTAAAGTTATTATTACTATTATCATTATCATTATCATTATCATTACCATTATCATTACCATTATCATTACCATTATCATTACCATTATCATTACCATTATCATTACCATTATCATTACCATTATCATTACCATTATCATTATCATTATTTTTTAAGGATTAAACCACTGCAAAAACCGTGAACGATCAAAACTTGCTCTACGTTGGATCAAAATAGATCGTGACCAGACCAAAAAACTTTAAAAATAGAAAATATACTGCAAAGGTTGGTCAAGACAACGCCTATGTTCACGTTGTCTTGACCAACCTTTGCAGTATATTTTCTATTATCATTATCATTATCATTATCATTATCATTATCATTATCATTATCATTATTATTATTATTATTATTATTATTATTATTATATTATTATTATTATTATTATTATTATTGTTATTATTATTATCATCATCAACCGCAAGCTTGCTATGCAGCCTTTACATTCGGGCTGAGACATAAGTGGACATGAGGACCCTGCCAGGTATTGGGGATCTTCTGGAGCCACTCGAGCGTGCTATCTCAGATTTCCTCATACTGTCACTAACAGAACATAACTGCTATGTGGCTGAACGAAAACTGCTAGCACTTCCTGTCCGTATGGGAGGCTTGGGATGACAAATCCATCTGAAAGTGCCGAGTCAGAGTATTCAGCATCCATCAGGATGAGCGCTCCACTTGTTGATAAGATAATGGCGCAATCCCATGAGACCCCAGATGATGCAGATGTGCGAAGGGTGATGCACCCTGTTCGAAAAGAAAAAGATGATGACCTGAAGGGGAAACTAGAGGAGCTAAAGGATTCTCTCCCAGTACGGACACAAAGAGCCGTAGACCTGGCATGTGAAAAGGGAGCCTCTAGTTGGTTTACTGCGATTCCACTGAAAGACATGAATTTTGACCTAAGCAAGCGGGAGTTTCGTGACGCACTGAGGCTACGCGATGACTGGCCCATCCCCGATCCCCGTATGTGTATGTGGCTGCAGCTTCACCGTGGACTACGCCATGATATGCCAGCGAGATGGCCTAAGCAACAGCACTGCGTCACAACAAGATACGTGACCTGGAGGCAGACCTACTAGATATGGTTTGCTATGACGTAGCAATTGAGCCCACTTTACAACCCCTTGCCGGGGAGGAGCTCAATAGGGGAGCAAATACAGCACCAGATGCCCGTCTCAATGTGCACTGTCAGTCGTGCATTCTGGGAATAGACAACGGTGCGGATATGACACCCGAATGCGGACTCGTACAAAGACCTTAGCCCCAACAGATATATAAATTACACGAAGACGAAAAGAAGTGAAATTATGCATCTAGAAGTCGAGAATGGCACTTTTACGCCCTGGTATTCACCACAGCAGGAGGTATGTCTCAGGAGTGTCAGCGGTGCCATTCCAGGCTTGCCGAGCTCATCTCTTCAAAGAAGCAGGAGGACTACGCAACAACAATCGCATGGATCAAAACGAAGGTGTCCTTCGCCACCCTGCGGATTGCCCTAGTCGATTTGAGGGGAGCAAGGTCACGGAGAAGAAAGACAAATGTACAGGAGAATGACGTAGAGATAGGGAATTGACTTGCTGGGCTGACATGATGATTCTTAACGAAATGTTTTAACGAATGTTTTATGCCTTCGCTTGATTGATATTTCTTTTTCTTACCGAAGATTTTTTATATACATATGTTTTAATTTTTTTTTTTATAAATATACATATTTTATGAAACGAGGCCAAGACCCTCATTATGAATTTTGGAAATAGTGGTACAGGAGAGATATCAAGACATCATTCTTTGCCAGGATTGAGGCATTTTATTCATCAATTTGTATAAGCATACTACCTGTTTTTGAATTCTTAATTCAATTTTTCATTGTGAGTATTTTTACTGTTTATGGGAAATAAATAAAGTTTTTAATTATGATTATGATTATGATGATTATGATCATGATGATTATGATTATGATTATGATGATGATGATGATGATTATTAGTATATACCACACAAGTGAATAGTACTTTTCGCGTGCGCTTATTGGCTAGCTCGGAGTCGATTAGCCAAGTACTATTCACCTTCGAGCAGCCGCAGAAAAACAAAATGGCTCATCCATCCTCCTATTATTATAATAATAAACCTTTATTGAGAAATAAAACTCGAATTCTAACATGTATCCATATGGAACTTATTACAATACTCCTATTATTATTATTATTATTATTATTATTATTATTATTATTATTATTATTATTATTATTATTATTATTATTATTATTATTAATAAAACATTATCGTTTGTCTCACGATGTAGTCACTTTAGGATGTAAATCGTGACGTTTCGACTGCGGACTGCTAGTCTTCATCAGGCGATGAGGTCGACTGGTTACGCGAAACCTTATAAAGCATGATGCTCTGCTGTGATTGGTTGGTTTTCAACAGCTGTGATTGGTGCGTTTCGATCCTCACTGTTCCGGTTGGCTGCTCCTTCAGTGGCCCGCTTTTTCGTAGCTCTCCTGTTGTTGTGTTTCTTGATCTTGGGATCCATGCTTCTGGAATTTCAATTCCCCTATCCCTGTTGATGTTGTTAGGGTAAAGTCTTATGTGAACCACCTCTTTGACCCTGCGTGTGTACCAATGTGGATCACGATCAATAAACTTTACCTCGTCCCAAAGCGGATAGTGTCCGGTGTTGTGAGCGTGCTCTGAAACGGCGGAGGTCTGGGTACGGGCTAGCTGGATGTCTCGGTTGTGCTCCTTTATTCTGTCTTGCATGGGTCTTCCAGTCTAACAGAGGACGTTTACAACAAGATCAGACCTCGACACAAGCAGCCCCCCAGAATATACGGTCTACCGAAGATCCATAAGGCCGACATCCCCTTAAGACCTATTGTGTCATGCGTTAACACCTTAGCATATGATTTATCCGCCTCCTTAGCTAACATCTTGTCTCCTTTAACAGGCAACTCGGTTTTTACGGTGAATAATTCAGCCCACTTCGTATCCACCACCAGCAGTGAAACGATCCTAGACAACGAGATCATGGTGTCCTTCGATGTAGAGTCGCTGTTTACCAACGTCCCTATCGACGCCGCTGTAGAAGCCGCACTACAGAAACTAGAGAACGACCCCAGCCTTGCGGACCGGACGACACTAACACCTGCTCAGATTGCGGACCTTCTGAATTTCGTATTGAGATCCACATACTTTCAGCATAAGGGATCAATTTACGAACAACGGGAGGGCGCAGCCATGGGAAGTCCGGTCTCTGCTGTTATTGCTAACCTCTACATGGAGAGTTTCGAAGAACAAGCAATAGCTACTTGACCATACAAGATATTAAAAATTGTGGATGTATGACACAATCGCACTGCACAATCATGCATCTAAGACTATTTATCCAGCAATGTCTATTACAAGTTTGTGGAACAAGCCTGCTAATAATCCGAGCCTTTCACTGGAAGACCTTCTCGTAAAAATATGGCATTATACCTGGAAGAAAGTAAGTCCAGGCTAAAAAGCTGACTGGGTTGTTCTGCTAAAATAAATTTGAAAGAGGAAATCATTTCCACCTGACAGGGATCCCATATTCGCAGTCATTAAGTTGTCCAAGATGACTAAAAAATCATGCGGACAACCACAACAATACGAAGTTACCCACTGGACAAGCTTAGTTTGACTCTTCCAAAAAAAAATTTCCGAAATTTTATTATGAGTTACCTGCATTCTGACAACTTCTCATCTATTAGGAACTTTTAGAAAACAAGGATCTTTTGCAATAAAATAATTCATTAACAATTTTCCATTAACGCATTGTTCAGTTGGCATATTCTTTCCTATTGCATGGGCAAATAAAATTTTACCACGGTACTGTAAGTATGTCATCTGGCATACTTGTCCGGCTGACAACTTGGAGAAAAAAACCAAATGGATCCCTGCATCTGTGAAATATTAAACTCTTTTACACTTAACTTTAAGTATGAGGCACTATTTGAAACGATACAGTCAAGAAGATTACAATATTATCAGAAGTGTAACTTTTTAAGTCCAGTCAACAGTGTCTGACTCACTGAAAGTGAGAGTACTCATGCTCCATGTGTACATGATTCCTCCAAATTTCTTCTTCCTCTTCAAGAAAAGACAAATAATATTTCTATTTGAATTCTACATGTACATTTATACACATTTCCCTGTGATACAAAAAAGTGTGTTTTGTCTGGAGACTTTCTTTTGTCCACGATCTTCCCATTAAATGGCCCAAAACAATTTCCCTTTGGTATATGCATGTGGGCCAAAAGTCCTGCCCTACGTAATTCAGGAGGGAGATGTGCGTCTTCCTTTTGTATCTGAGAAGGCCTGCCTATAATGATTATCAAAAGATTATCATGATTATCAAAAAGTACTTTGCAGCAGACTCAAAAACCTCTTCTAGGATACTTGATATAATATATCCCAACCTTTGCAAGAAATATTCTGAACATACAGGATAATGTGCAAAAGGTAGGGGGAATGCTACAAGAAAATTTCAATTGGAGTTATCGAAATTTATAGAATAACCAACTTAATGCATGCGCTCTGATTGGTTAAACAGCTATAGTTTATTGTGCCGGTAAATTCATGGAAAAATCCTGCATCCTCTCAATTGTTATTATGCAAAAGCAATAGACCACAAGTTTCTATGGTTTATAGCCTGATAAACCACTTGGGATGTTGGAAGAACATCCCGCGTGGCTGACTATAAAGCATAGAAACTTGTAGTCTATTGCTTAAAAACAAGGTTATATGATAATTATATTATAAGAAAATAGAAAACATGCACTGTGTTTCTAGCAAGTTATAGGAACACAAGTGGAAGTTTAAGAGAAAAATAAATGCTGTGGAAACACAAGCCAAAAGGCAAGTGTTTTTGCAGTATTTTTTAGTTCTCCCAAAATTCCACAAAAGTTTCTTAATAACTCGAAAGGAACATGGAGGATATGCTTTATATTTCTCTTTGAAAATTCTGCAACTGCAAAAAACTAAAAACTATTTCTTAAGATCGTTAGAGGTAACATCAACGAAAATTTATGCTTTGAATTTCCAAGTTTTATTATTACACCAATAACAAGTCGCAAAAGAGCCACTTTGGGCGCTATTTCCTTGGGGTGGGGGCAAATATGACGGAAATTACAAGCTTATATTATCATATAACTCCATTCTCTAAATTGATTCAAAAAAGTGCCATAGTCAAAACTGAATGTGGGAATTGAAGGGAATATCAAGAAACATTTCATAAGCTCCTCTTTTGCCGGCGAAAGAATACTGATAATTTACCTACTTTGTCACTACCGCTTCCTCTCGTTCGCTTTGTCAAAAATGCAAATGAGATCATCTTTCAACCGGACAACACGCACTTTTCACATTGGCAGAAACTCAAATATTTTCGGGATATTAACAGCTGATATGACTTATCTCAGTCGGTAACTAAACAAGACTTCTTTTTACTTCCTCAAAGATCTGTCCTCTACAAAACAAGGAGATTTTGATCGAGTATATTCGACGAAATATTGATCCGTTATTTGATACACGGTTCCACAGTTCCTACATTGCAAGCGCCAACTTGAATACTTTCGATCTCTACAAACCAAGCAACAAAGTGTAATCCATACCTTTCTTCTTCTTTCCTTTCTTCGAAGAAGTCGACGGCTGTTCTTCTGGGCTATGCAGTCTCACACGCCTACTAGCAGTCAGGCTTTTCCGCCTCGCTCGTAAACCTTCTCGAACGCCGCGCTCTTGCGATTTCCTTTTCGTTGTGCGTTGAGGCCTTGACTTCATTCGCGCCATGACCTCAAAAGCTCTGAGCCAATTTATAAACTCAAAATGGTAAAATTAGTCCTTTCTCGTTTAATGACATTGCCAGACAAAGAAAGCTGGGGCACAAAGGAAACAAACCGTTTCAACAGTCCACAACCGCCCCTCGACTATCCGCCATAAGTTCATACCATTCCTACGAGTTTATCTGACTGTGTCACGTGACTAATCTACCACAGAAGGAGACTGGGAACGCTTTAAGGAGGCTGGAAAGGGTTTTTAGCTGCGCGCGCGCGCGCAATCTACACACGCCATAACTAAGATGCACACGTCAGCTGAATCAGTAGGACGGTGCCTACTAATTCAAAGGTGTTTTTGCGCGGTTCACTGAATATGCGGGAAAAGCAAATCATAACGAGTGCTATTGAAATCCGAAAAGAAAATTGGGGGTTACCACGCATTTTTCGAAGATAATTAATCAGCAATATTTGTAAAAAGCTTTAAAATACAAAGCAATGTATGGCGTTTTTTTTCCCAATTGAAGCTTAATTATCTCTGAAGAATGCGTGGTTACCCCCAATTTTCTTTTTGGATACCAACAGCACTTGCTAAGTTCTACTTTCTCCGCATAGTTTTGAACCGCGCAAAAATATCCCTGTATTATAAGCACCACCCATAGGAAATCCGAGTATCTCGAGATGCGCAGACCGTATGCGCAATAACAATAGTAGGCACCGTCCTTAAGGTGGCCGAACACAGTTTTGGCGCGCGCGCTCTTGCTAACGCGAAACAGCGCGCGCACAAGTATTGCATAAAAACAAACATGGCATAAATAGAGCGATCATTTTATTTGCTCAATGTCTGCGCTATCTGTACTATTTTTTTTCTTCACAAATGAACACAATGTATTGAAATTATGGTTTTACTCTTTTATTACAAAGGTATGTTAGAAAGGTAACGATGCAAAGAACTCAGCTCTGCCATTTCTTTGTTGCAAAAAGAACCCAGTTAAATGCAGCGCATGCGTAGTAAGTCGAAGAAAAGTGCGATTGAGTGAAAAATTGACTTCTCGGAGGCGCTTATTTCTCGAGAACCACTCATTAGAATTTTACGAAATTTGGCACAAAAATACATTAGGAAATAAGTAACTGGAGGATTGAAAAAAAATTGAACTTTAACAAAGGAAATTCAAGATATGCCAGTGAACCTTCAAAGAGGGATAATTAAAGATCTGTTTGTTAAATTATTATTAAAATAGCGCTAACTTGCGAGTATCGTTACAAGCTTATTGCATGCAAATTATAAAGAAAATCTAATGACTAGATTTTCTGCAAATAAACAAAACCGATTTTAAACACCTGTTTATATTTGATCATGTTGCCATGGCAACGGTACATACGTCAGCTTATTTATCAAAAAGTTGAAGTTTGTGTTGTTAACTTGCTTGCTGCCATTTTTGGTGACCAAAGGATCAAGGGTTTTAGAGAAAAATGTAAATGAAACAGAGGTATCAAAAACTGTGTTCAGCCACCTTAAAATCAGCACACCGGAAGTTAATGCTGCGTAAAATCGCGCGAACCGGAAATAAAATCTGCGGAAAACATTTGCTTTTAGCTCGAAAGTTCGCTCGGTGACCTATCTTGATTTTTTGCATACACGCACCATTCGCGATGGCACTTCAGATATAAAAGTTTCGGGGAAAATTATCTAGTGGAATTTTCTGTAAGCCATAAAACGCGTTTTCTTTAAATACATTTAATTCTACTAGATAGAATTTTTTCCATACTGTCTGAAAAGTTAAAGAATTTAGGGAACTTTCCAACAAAGAGATAAAAATGGTAGGTCACCGAATTAGTTTCTCAGATAATTTACAAAAACTGAAATTTAGAGGACGCTTTTGTGGACCTCGTGTGTTGCCATGGTAACTGATATGACGTCACAAGTACCCTTAAAGTATAGCCCAACAATAGAGTTGCAAGGAGGCATATAGTTTGCCCACACCATTAAACATCCTTCTTTGTAATCTTCCATCGTTTCACAAGCAATATAGCAACGAAAAACCCTTTCGAGCCTCCTTAAATCGACGAAATTCCGGGAAATTTACAATATGGGAATGAAACTGCACTTCCGGAATTTCCGGAGAAGGACAATCTCGAGGTTCGGAAATCTCTTATCCGGAATTTATTTACCTACCAGAATTTCTGGAAATTTAACGATTTTCCAAAACGAGGGTTTGATAAATCAAAGACTACTGCAAGGCACGTCTTATATTTGAAACAATATTTCGGTTGGCCAGACCAGCCTTCTTCAGGTTTTATATAAAGTGTTGGGTGTCGTAACACAGATTTCGAAACTGAAAGGAGTGGCGGAAATGACGGACAAAGCAAACTAAATAGAATAGGGATAAAACAGGTTCATGTCTATTCATACCCTGAGGCTCCAATATTCCTGCTAGATCTATTATTTAAAAAAAAAAAAAACTCTCTAGCTCCTAGGGGGGCTACTCGGGATTTGAAGTGACGGGGATGTTCGAAGGATTTTTTTTTGGGGGGGGGTTGAAATTTTCGATTCCGGGATTTTTTGGGGTGCGAAAATTTGGCAAGTATTTTTTTGGGTAGCTTGACTTGAGTAAGGATTTTCTGGGGGTATTAAAAAGAAGCGGTAGAGCACTGGCTGCTTAGTTCTGCGAATATATTAATAAAGTACAAACAAATGTGTTTTGCTGTTGTTTAATAGTTAACTATGGTGTCGCTTTACATCGCACGTGTTGTAAAATAGTCTGCATTCTTCTATGGTGCCCGGCTGTGTACAAGACTTCAACTGCTTCAATTCAGTCAATTGGCTTTACCGTCACTGGAATTCCCTTTTGCTTTAGTGAACTTTTGATTTCTTTCGCTTGTGACTTGGAACTTTTAAGTGCCACAAAATCGGCATGGGATTTTTTGGGGGGTTAATTTTTGGTCCAGGGATTTTTTTGGTTTCGCTGGAAGCCCTAGGGATTTTTTTGGGTCTTAACTTTTGGCTCCATTCGATCATCCCCGTCACTTGAAATCCCGAGTACCCCCCTGGGCTTAGCTCTTTGTGGCAAGCTTTGCGTAGCGCACAGCAAAGCGGTTGTGGGTCTTACGCGAAATCGCGGAATCAATCAGAAACTTGGCAATGTGATAACGCTGAATCAAATAGTTTAAATACTCTTTATCTTTGGCCATCGCCTGGGCCATCATAGCTTTATATGAAATAACATGCAATTGCGGTGATAAGCATGACAATAAAACGTATTGTTGGAAAACAAAAATAGAACTTAAGAATCGTAACCATCTTAAGAAGTGACCGTTTAGTTTAGGATAAATTTTAAAATTAAGGACGTTCGCGCGAAAAGTTTCTAGTCGATAGAATTTTTATTGCAGTCAGGTAATGAGTTAACTTGTGCCAAAAATGCTAAAACAATTGCAGGTCATCCTCTTCGTTTCAGAGATATAGAGTGTAGAAAACTACCCTAATTTTGAAAAATCAGTTCACGTAATTCAGCATGGTCTAGGGTTTAAGCCCCGGCCAAACGATCGCCACATGCCAATGCAACATGTCGCAACATTGTTGGGCGCAACATGTTGCGTACGTTTGGCCACCGTGTTGCGATGTGTTGCAACGGGCGCGTTCCATTCGACCAAAAATTCCGGTTTGACTTTCTGACAACGCAGGACCGATCTCGTTCCATTCCCGCTTGAGCACATTTTACTCGACAAAAATGCTGAAGGATCTTGGAAAAGTGGCTGCTTTAAGCGCCGTAAGCTGCTTCATAGAAATAAATTTAACACATACCGGTATTCAAAATTCTTCCTTAATATTTACCTGACCGACTCAAACACCATTTTCGCGTGATGAGAGCAACTTGCGAACTTTTCTCGTGGAAAAGTATGCCCGGGAAGCATGCCGAAACAGAGCGAACTAAACCTCAGGAAATTCGGAACGACCAGTCCACAATTTTACTGAAAATCAGATCCTGACGTGGAACACAGGCAATCAAGTACAGGCTCGAACTGTGGCAGATTATTTTGTATCCAGTGTAGTCGGCTCGAAAGACTCGCTGCCATCTTGTAGCTTTTCACGGCTAAAGGAACTGGGGCAGATTCCTACCGGGTAGAAATACCAAATGGAACAGGAAATTTCCGGAATTTCCAAATTTCCAGAAAAAAGACAACCTCGAGAGGTGGACCGCAATTTTCGAAACGATTTTCCGGAAACTTTCTGTTCCATTCGATTTTAAACCTGGATTTCCGGAAATTTTGGTCGAATGGAACGCGCCCAACATGTTGGGTGTAGTTGGCTCAAATTTGAAAATGGTCAAATTTAAGCCAACAACACCCAACATGTTGCAACACGGTGGCCAAACGCACGCAACATGTTGCGCCCAACAATGTTGCGATATGTTGCGTTAGCATGTTGCGATCGTTTGGCCGGGGCTTTATAAAATGTCGACAGTGAGTCAACGGAGGCAAAACGATCTTAGTAATATTTTGTAGAAGCGGTTCCATTGCGTAAATATTTCAAATTTTAACAACTTTTTCACAAAACTTGACCCTTCAAGAGGAATTTGAAATCCGCCGCACAGATAAACAAAGAGCTGTAAAGAACGGAATTCGATTGTGCATTTTGCAAAAAATCAAAAAATCAAACTTCTAGTCGATAGATTTTCTTCATTTTCTCGCTAAACGTAGAAAGTCGGTAGAGAAAATGATCCATCAGAAGAAAAATAGGGGTCACCAAGCAAAGTTATAGCAATTGCAATCTGCCCGATTATC
>JAHPZR010056081.1:2500-17500 GCA_019787425.1 Platygyra sinensis | reverse complement strand
TACAGCTCTGTTCACATGTGGAACCGTGGCATTCCAGACCGCATCCTCCACCGGTACAGCTCTGCTCACAAGTGTCAGCCTTACAGATAACGGAAGCGCAGTTACCGGCGGTACAGCTGAATTCACATTTTGTGGACGCTTCACATGTCATGTCACAATTTCCACCTAAGAAAACGTAAGAACTGGTTTATCAAACTTGAATATTGTTGCCTAACATAGCACTACACCTCACTACACCGCAAGTCTACCACATGCAAAACATTTTCAACAGAATCATCACGATGGAAATTATCACAGAACACTTCTAAGAACACTCTTTTGTAAATATTTCGTGATCGTCTATTTTGGAATAAAGGCGAATATTTAACGACAATATATATATTTAGAAAACAGTCCTAAGAAAGCACGCGCACTGATTGGTTAAAAATCGTGTTTGTATAACTCGATGGAGACACAAAACTAGCGCGCGCTTGTTGACGTAGTGATGGCGCGAGCAAAGAGAATTTACATTTTGATATCCAAAGCTAACAAGTTGTTTTCCTTTTTCTCGTCGCGGTGTTTTCTAAAAGAAATAGAAAACATGTACTTCGTGTTTCTATCGAGTTATACAAACACTCGTGAAAGTTTGGGAGAACTCGAAAAAGCTGTGGAAACACTCGCCTGCGGCTCGTGTTCCCACAGCATTTATCGTTCTCCCAAACTTCCACTCGTGTTTGTATAACTCGATAGAAACACGGTACATGTTTTCTATTTCTTAAATATATATATATATAAATGGAATGATGAAAATTGAGTAGCCAACGATGATGTCGCTTGTGAGGAGGATCCAAAACAGGATACAAAACGTTTGGACTCAAATGAATGAATAAATAGTATGAAGAAATTGAGTCTCTAACGAACTTCTCACAGGTCCGCTTTAATGAAGTGCAAACGTTTCGCCCTTCGGGCTTCTTCAGTGCACGTTTAAAAACTTAAAAATTTAAAAATTTAAAATTTTAAAAGGTACCAGGTAGTTTTTAAATTTTTAAGTTTTTAAACGTGCACTGAAGAAGCCCGAAGGGCGAAACGTTTGCACTTCATTAAAGCGGACCTGTGAGAAGTTCGTTAGAGAGTTAATTTCTTCATACTATTTATTTATATATATATATAAAATGCTTGATATCGTTATTATCATTCTCTGTGCTGTGTTATCTCTTGGTCTTGTCTGTTGTTTTCACGTATCATTCACAACCTCGAAAACTTACGCCCGTGCACACTACAATGCGAGAAATTTAAAAACACAGCTTCATTTCTACGGTTAGGCCAAGCGTCCACGCTAATCCATCACGAAAACGGAGCTTTTCAAAAACGCTCTTTAAATCAGAATAATTCAAAAAGGTCGGCTTTGATTTTAGTGTGCACGAAAAACGTTTTGAAAATGAAGCTTACCCGAAAACGATGACGTTCCGTTAATCACATGATTTCCTTTCCATAGTCAGTAATTTTTCTTGGACAATTCTGTCCAAGGGGGAAAGGTGCAGCGAGGTAAACCCTATGTAAAGCACCAACCCGTGAGACAAGGCCAGACCACAACACCGGGAACTCCGTCCCTACTCTTTTCGACGAAGGTGTGGGTTCTTTAACGTCCCCTGCTAACCATGTAACACTAAAGACGCAGGAGACGGGGCCTACGGTTTATAGTCCTTATCCGAGAAGAACGTCTATCCATTTGCAGGTATAATTACAAAGGCAGCACACTCTTTTCAGTTATTTTAAGACCCTGAGTGTTGGACCAGTCTGGGGCGAAATCCTCTACCTCCCGCACAGCAGACTGGCGCTCTCCCAACTGAGCTAACCAGGCGGTGGCAACCATGAACTTCCTCATGCACAAATCCAAACTGGCCAAGTATTTCTTGGGAGCTTTTGTATTGTATCGAATCGCATCGATTATTGAAGGGGAAGCCTTCGACGGAGTCTCCTCAAAGAAACTGAGCCCTCCCCAACCTAGTCCGACAACTAAAACAACTACAAAATGCATTTTGGATCGTTACCTGTGCAACTCTGGTAACACGAATGATAAACATCCGAGTTGAAGCATTCCAACGTACAGTCCCCTCCAGAGCAACTCTGTTCACAAACGCCATCCTCCACCTCGTCACACTCAGGCGCAGGGGCTTCTGTTGTAGGTGCCTCTGTTGAAAAATCGATATACTCTTTGGTGCACCCGTCTTTGTTAATTGTACAACTCTGCTCGCACGTCTCTGCCTCACTCGAACACTGTAGCGTACAGTTGCCTTTGGTACAGCTCTGTTCACATGTGGAACCGTGGCATTCCAGACCGCATCCTCCACCGGTACAGCTCTGCTCACAAGTGTCAGCCTTACAGATAACGGAAGCGCAGTTACCAGTGGTACAGCTGAATTCACATTTTGTGGACGCTTCACATGTCATGTCACAATCTCCACCTAAGAAAACACAAGATCTGATTTAATACACTTAAAAAAACATATGTGCCTAACATTACATCACATCACAAATCTACAATATGCACAAAACAGGGAGTATCCAAATAGCAGATCATTCTGAAAATCACTAGCTAGCACAACTAACAAAATGTTTCGTGAGTTTTTCACTAGGTTCCTACGGTCTAATAACAAGGTTGTTTTACTTGGCTCGCGATTTTTGTTTCTCATCAAGATAGGAGGAGGAACGCGGGCTCGATCCCCGAACAGCGACTGGAAATCGAGCCTATTGGTTTACAAACTTCTATTATTTTTACGATAACTGCAGAAATTCTCGTGCGCTCATTGGCTAATTTTCATCGTCAATAAGTGGACAGACACATGAATTTGTAATTTATGCGATGCGGCAACGAGCTATAGCGGACAATTTGAGCATTTCTTGTCAAAAACGAATTGATGTCAGTTTTACATGCGTCTGCCCTGTTATTGACAATGAATTTCGAAATGACATTGTTAAAGTATAGTCTGCGGATCCAGCGCTCGGCTATCGCTCGTGGATCCACAGCCACTTTGACAATGTTATGATGAAATTCATGATCAATAACAGGACAGACGCATGAAAAACTGACGTCAATTTGTTGATGAATCAAATCCTGTGCTGTGATTGACTATCCGAGAGTTTAAGATGGAGCTATCTTGCCCGCTCGGGACTACCCACTGTGTCCTGCAAGAAAAATTTTCCCGAAAGCCATGTAATAACTCCCTTGATGAAAAAGCTTGTTTGGTCAAGATGACTGGGTATTAGCCTCGTTTTTTTTTGGGGTGTTAATTTATGAAGATCGACTCCTTCTCGGCCATAAACATGCAAAGTAAGAACTCGGCCAATATTCAGCGATATTGACCTCACACTTGGTTAATAACACATAAATACAACTCAATATCGATAATATCACATATGAACGTAGTAGAATGGCCTTGCTCACCAAGAGTCTCTCCGTTGCTCAATGGTGAGAGATCGGAAAAAGAGCGCGGGCTTTACTAGATGTCACTTGTTATAAAACTTGATATTGATATTATCACATATGAAGCTGGTCAGTAAAATGGCTTAGTGCACCCCGAGTCCACTGTAGCTCAGTGGATAGAGAGAGCAAACGGTATCTATATATGGGAGGTCATGGGTACCGCTCATGTCGAGAACTCAGAATTTTTCCCACCAGCTCGTGAAAAAACATTTGGTCTTTATTTTTGTTACCATCGCAACTTTCTCACTAGGAGCTTGAACAAAGCGGCCTACACGAATACAATCCGGCGACAAATTCATTTAAAAATACTATAGTTGTAGTCAGGCATGATAATAATAAGAAATAAAAAAAACTTTAACCAGTAGCAGTTAGATTAGTCTAGTGGGACTAAAAAGAGAGAGATAAACTCACTGGAGAGTCTTTACCTGTGCAACTCTGTTCACACGAATGATATTTATTCGAGTTGAAGCATTCCAGCGTGCAGCCCCCTCCAGTGCAACTCTGCTTACAAACGCCATCCTCCACTTCGTAACACTCAGGCGCAGAAGCTTCTGTTGTAGGGGCCTGAGTAGAAGGAGGTTCTGTTGTAGGGGCGTGACTCGTAGGGGCTTCTGTTGTAGGGGCCTCAGTCGTTGAGGCTTCTGTTGTAGGGGCCTCAGTTGTTGAGGCTTCTGTTGTAGGGGCCTCAGTTGTTGAGGCTTCTGTTGTAGGGGCCTCAGTTGTTGGGGCTTGTGTTTGAGTTGTTAGAGCTGTTAGAGACTGCAGATATTCTTTTTCGCAATCATTAAATTCGCCACAATTCTGCTTGCACATTTGTGCATTTTTAGGGCATTGGAGTAGGCAGTTTCCTTTCTTGCAAATTTGTTTACAACTTTCACCAAGACATTCCAAAGTGCATCCTCCAGCTAGGCAAGTTTGTTGACAACTCTCGGTGTAGCATGTCATGACACGTTTTGTCCCTGAATGGTAACACAGTCTTTAATAAGTTGCTTTTACCTCTGTTTCAAAAACGATTCTTTTTGCAGTTCCTTGTATATGAATATGAGGTTTTCTTGCACGTTCATTGTCTGACAAATCAAACTCAATTCTGGATCAAGGGTTATGTACCAGGACTCACTTTTAAACAGAGGTAAGGAGAGCACCGAAATGGCTTCATAGTAACTAATTACTTTCAGTTATACTGAACATTTTGCATACTATTCTAAAGCTATGCTAAGCTTTAGAATGTATAAACTAGTTCTAAATCTAAATATCGTTATGTCGGCAAAATCGTATGGGATATCACACCACTCTAAAATACTAATAAATAAAACTACACTAAAATGTACAAAACAACAGTAAAAGCTATAAACTACAAATAAAAATTAAACTAAATTAGTTTGCTTTTAAAAATACAATGCAACACGTTCGAAAGGTATACTTAACAATTATTCCATGAGCGAGCGTTGGATATGAGATGGTTAACAACTATTCACCGAAGTGGAGGTGGCTAGCGGTGGATATTTACCGAGCCGCGAAGCGAGAAAACACATGGCATGCGCGCCGTTTGTAAACTTAGTTGAATGAAAAATTTGAAAGCGAAGCAGGCGAGTTTGCTGAATGAAAGTTACAATCATCTATAATTTAAGGAACGTCTACCAAACGAAGGATATTCATCCTTGGTCAGAAAGTTTGAAAAGCGTTAATTCAAGTTTAAGGACGTTCGCGCCAATTGTTTCTGCGCATCCTTACTGCGCACGCAAATTCACATGCCACGTCATGCATGAGCGCGCGCTAAGTCATAAAATAAACAAATGATAGGGCAGATGGCCACTGCTAGAGCTTTACCTGGATTTAACGATCTTGGACGTACGGTGACCCCAATTTTTTTTCGATGGATCATTTTCTTTACTGATTTTCTACGTTTAGGGAAAAAATGAAAAAAATCTATCGACTAGAAGTTTGAATATTTGGCAAAATGCACCATCTCATTCTGTTCTTATTAGCTCTTCGTGCACCTTTGCGGCGGTTTCAAATGGCTCTTAAAGGGTTAAATTTTGTGAAAACGTTAGTAAAATTTCGAATTATTTACGCAACAGACCCACTTCTACAAAATATGACTAAGATCGTTTGCCTCTGTTGACTCACCTTCGATATTTTAAACTGTAAACCCCGGTGGACCGTGCTCAATTATATGGGGCAATTTTTCGAAATCAGGGTAGTTTTCCACATGCTTTATCTCTGAAACGAAGACGGTGACCCCCAATTTTTTATGCATTTCTGGCACAAGTAACTCATCATCTGCCAGCAGTAAAAATTTAAAAAAATTCTATCGACCGGAAAATTTTCGCGCGAACGTCCTTAAGCTTGCTGTGGCTGCCTTGGCATCAGCTCGAGCTGGATGTGTGGAGCTGATTGCTGGCCAGTTTCAGAGCCAGGGACAGAAAGTATCTTAGCGTCGGATTCATCTTCAAAATCTCCGGGACAACCCTGATGGTTCTTTGTGGCTGGTAAGCATTCGAGGCGACTTCTGTTCGTGCAAGGACAGAATTGTTGATGTTAGCTGAAGTTGATTCTCTCGAACTCGTCGGCCGAAAAAGAGACCGAGGCAAAACTAGGTCGTCAGTTCTCTGTATAGTGTTGCGGAATTTTTGCTATCTGCCCGATCGAGCTCACCGCTGTCGAACAGTTTCTTCATCTGCTCATCATTGGAAGGTGGTTTCTTACCGTTTCTTGGCTCTAGTACGCCGGCAATGTCACCCGTTTTTCTGAGGTCTTTTGCAAATGCTCTGATGCTTTACTTGCCTCAGTGAATGCGGGGTCAGAGATAACAGAAAAGGGTTTGTTGAGCGGCAGCAAGCGAAGGAAGGATTAATGGCGGCTCCCAGATGGATTTCACTGATGAATTTTTGTAACCTGACAGTGTGCTATCTTTCTTCCTTGCAGACGTGCAAAACCTTTTCAGAAAAACATTCAGTTCTTCTTTTGACATTTCTTCTATCGGTTTCGAAAATTTTGTGATAGCAAACCTAGCAAGCCATTCAGTAACATTAAGGTAAAAATTGTTGTTGTTAAGTAATCTTCATGAAAGCGTAAATTCTCGAATTTTGCAACTCGAACTTTATGGCCTTCTCTTCTTTTTTGGCCTTCTCGAGACGAAACGAATGGCCTTCTCGTTTTTACTTGGACGGCATTGTCTGTAATTAATTGAACTTCTCTTGTAGGCTTGCCACTGTCTACATATTTTCTAGCCTCTTCCAGGCGTTCAGTTAGTCAGGGTGCAGCGAAGAGCAGCGCGCGAGAAACATAAAATAGCGCTTTTTTTATTTTTTCGCGCGCTGTTTTCTACGCTGCGCCCTGACTAACTGAACGCCTGGAAGAGGCTACATATTTTACCGCTTTTACCACTGTCTACATGTTTTCCCGCGCTTGCCACTGGCTCATGCAGGGCGCTTATATGTGTAGCCGGCCTTTCTCCGTCCTGCCTACATGTTTTCGCGCGCTCGTGAAAGGCTACATGATGTCACGGGTTACATGTTGTCTTTCGCTTGTTTCTTTGAATACAACGTTTTCTCGTTTTATTCAAGGGTTACGTGCTTTTTCGTGCTAACCTCTGGCAATATTTTTCTAGACGGCTCGTCATTGTTATAGTCAATCAATTTAGACATATTCTCACCACTTACTTGAGCAGGAAACTTGACATTTATCAAAGTCCGTGGTCTTACAGAAGTTTCCACACCATTCGAACAATGACGAGGAGGACATCACAATTATGGACGCCGCAGTTAGCAGCTTTAGCAACATTTTCATGCTTCAAGTGAAGATCTGCAACAGAAAAGATGTGGACAGCATTTCAATAAAAACCTAATCCCTCAAATTCTTTCAATGACAATATTCTGCAGCGAGGAAGTAATGGGTATTACATGTAATATCCTCTGTTTCTTTAATTTTGCCTCCCTAACTCGATTTCAATTTTTCAACGGCCTTTTAAGTTTTCAAGTGCTCTTTTTCTTTCGATAGTATTTAATTTCAAGAGCATCCAAAGAAGTTCGAGTGCATGTTCTTTTTTTTGATTTACAAGTCCCAGAGGACGAAAACAAATCCAGCTGTACAAACGGATGTTTGGATTTCATGAATTTGAGCTTGTTACGTAATATCAGCGAAATCAATCAGATCTTTTCAGCTGTGATAAAACTTCATGTTTTAGCCAATATCGGCGGTGAGATTCAAAACAACCAGTCTTCGGAGACACGGCACAGTTAGTGGGGGTGTCCGAGAAACAGCCAAGAAAAAAATGGGTACAATTTTTTCTGTTCCTAACAGCCTCACTGATTTCAGTGTTGCTTACAACTTTGGGAACAAAACAGCTGTAATCTGCTGTTGGAATTCTTTGATGATTGATTGGATCGTAAATACCGTGACGCAAAGCCCTCAGTGACTGCTGGGTACTACGTGTAACACATTGAAGTTGTAGGCTAAGAGTGAACGGAATCGTGTTTTCACGGTATTTTTCTGTTTGGTTGTCTCAGTACAGTTTTAGCACTGCGCCGGTGTTTTTCTTGATGTAGCTAGTCGACCCTGCTGTGACTAGTCTTTGGGAAGCCTTATCACACACTTTATTGGAAATAAATAAATTTAATTTCATGTTGTCGATAAATTAAATTGTTCTATTTGGCGGATAAAGATTTAATGAGCCGTTAACCGCATTTAGATCTTGCGTACTAAGCCTGGCATGATCACACTAGCGAGATCGCTAACAACATAGCAACGTAAGGAAAACAACATAAATAGGATGTTGCCGATATGTCGTTATGTTCGAAATGTGAACAGGCTGACATAATGCGTGTTAGCAACAAAACAGCTTGAACATAACTACCGAAGTCCTGAATAATTGTTCTTTTCCTTAGATCGATGTATGTCTTTATGTCGATGTTTACATTACCGAACGATTTTGCCGTTATCTAATTATGCCGCTAGTGTGACTCTGTAGCAATCACTTTATGAATGCTTTCAGCATTTAATTGATTAAAATGTCGTTTGCTGAAAAAAAAGACGAAACTAAGCTGAATATGCGGTTGCTGTACTCAAGAGGCTATCAGTTAGAAAAAAATCGCTCAAGTGAGCTAAGATTATTTTCCATTTCGTGTTTCCTGAATAAGCTCAGTTTATTGCGATAACGAGTTTGAAATGTTAGTTCAAAATTCCTCTAGGGAACTATCACACCTACGTATTCAGAGGTAGCTAGAGCTAATAATTTTCGTCGCGGATTCTCTTTGATAACGGTCGCCAATCTTTCCAAAGCTACCTGACTGAAGGCTATTTAATTTGCTTGGCTTCATGATTTCTTTCATGATCAGATCTTGAGAGTGCCGGGAAAGTTCAGCTTGCACTCCGCAAAAATAAAACGAGCTTTCCCGTCGACGGGGCGCAAAAACATTGATCAACACAAAAAATTAAATAACTCAATGAAACTTGCAAGTTACGTAACAATGCACTTCTTACAACTTACTTGATCGGCTTTCTAGCACTGTCTTTTGAGTGAACAATGTGTTAATAGCTACCGCAGTGGGTGAGCCTAAATTGAACGAACGAAGGCAGCTCTCCAATCTGGAGAAGATCACATTAAAATGGTCTTGAAAACGTTTTTGCGAAACGCATGGTAAGATTAAAGACGCAAGGAATTGTGGTAATGAACGAATTGAAAAAAAATAGAATGCGCTGTAAGAATGTTCGGAGGTGACGTGTACATAGCTGTGTAAATTTGCTGCTTAGACGTGTGTTGGTGGGTTTTTTGTTATCCGTTATTGCTGCGTAGTGAGTGGGTGACAAACTGCAAGGGACCGCATACGATAAACGCTGCCAACGTAGGATCTACAAGAGATCTGATCAGTCGAAATAAAAAATGTGTAAAGACAGTAGACTGCAAGGCTGATACTACGTGAAAAACGTTTCGAAACACCAACACGACTGTGGATAACACCCTCCTTGATCTGCAGAATTCTTCATATCCTACTCAGCCTCATTCAATAATTGCTAAATATCCACTCAAGACAAACAGAATTTTATATATGACATTGGCCGGCTGGGAGTTCCGCATGGGGAAAATCTGTGACCAAGGTGTTTAAAATGCTGCTCGAGGCCGCACTTGGCCAATAACTGACCAGTGAAATAAATACCTGGTGAACTTTCGCGCGTAAACATGATATCTTTACACGCTAAACTAACATGTTATTTTCTCAAGCGAAAAGTTCACCATTGCTATGGTTACATAATCCCTTAAAAAGTACTTAGATATGTTGCTTTATGATCGAAACATCATCGTTTCTTCTTCGCAATTCTTTGGTTATCTTCGGTAATCTGGAAAATTTTCGGACATTTTTGTCTGGAGTTTGGTCAACTTTCGAAAAATCTTCGGGAAGTGCATGGAAATCTTCGGAAAATCAAAAAGGGCGTCAATAGTATGCGTATATAATAACTAAAGTAATACATGGCTGGTTGTAACCTGCGATCAGGCGTCCCTTATATTTTTGGTCGCGGCGGGAAGGTACCTTTCCGCCGCGACCAAAAATATAAGGGACGCCTGATCGCAGGTTAGGCTGGTTGTAAATATGGAATTTGTCTTCTTGTGTTCAACCTTGTATCTCACACGGTTGTTACGCTCACTCGTGAGATATCAAGTTGAACACTCAAAAAGAAATTCTATATCTACGCGCACCCAAGTATTTCTCTCAAGAACGCATGTTTTATGAGTCAAATGAGTCACTGAGTCATGAGTCAATGAGTCAACAGGTCGGATCAGCGGTTTTTCATACGGTCAGTACAAAATGCAGACTGCAGACTGCAGACCGGGTACAAAATGCTACGAAAGCCGAGGAGGGACTTCCGACTTCCGACTTCCGACTTCCGTCTTCCGACTTCCGACTTCCGACTTCCGACTTCCGACTTCCGACTTCCGACTTCCGACTTCCGACTTCCGACTTCCGACTTCAGATTTCAGACTTCAGATTTCAGACTTGATGTCACATGGCTGAGCTGCGGAGTTCGATTGTGGATTCAAAAAAGTCATTAAGCCGATCATCCTGTTATCCAACTTGAAACCTAGAAAGAAAAAAGCAAAGACAGGCCTACTCGGACTCCCAATGTGGTTTTTGTGGTTGCGTCGCATTATCAGAGCCTTCAAATTATAGTTTTGCTCTTACAAGCATGTCTTTTAGAGATTTACCTCTTTTGTATGATATGATCGGAGGATTTTTAAAAATTGTTTTCAGCATAGGCTGGTTTTCTATGAACCTCCAGTTTTCCATCACGATTTGTTTAAGTTTCTTTACCGCAGGGTGGTATGTAGTGACAAAAGGCAATATTCTCTCTGCAGTTTCAAGTTTTTGTGGTTTAAGAGCCAATTGTCTAGAGTCAAAGGTAACCTCTGAAAGGGAACTTTCTATATATTCCTTTGGATACCCGCGTGCTTCGAGGCGTCGTTTAAAGTTTTCAAGGCACTCTTCAAATGTTGTTTTTGAGGAGTTTGTTCTAAGCAGTCTAATTGCTTCGCCTTTGATAAAGCGTCTTTTTACCCCCGGAGGGTGGCACGAGGTAAAATGGGTATATTGAAAGGTTTCCGTCGGCTTCTAGTGAGTTTTAATGTCTAGCATGGATTCCTTTATGGATCTCTCTCCTTTGAACATTGCGTCAATGGCAAAGGAAATGTGTCGATCGATACTGTTTAGTGTGTTGTGGAAGGAGTCAACTGCGTTTCTTTTAATGATGCAGAAACTATCGTCAACATATCGTTTCCATATTTTGGGTGGAAAGGGAGTTATGTTGATGGCCATCTCTTCGATTGCTTCCATACATCGAGATTGTCCTATCAGGCAACAACTATTTCGTCTACAACGACACTATTTATAAACAGATCCATGGTTGTGCCATGGGCAGCCCTGTTAGTCCTGTGGTTGCCAATCTATGTTTGGAAGCAATCCTTCCAACAGGAATACTCCGTAGTGAAGGAATAGAGGGTGTTACATGTAATAACCTCTGTTTCTTTAATTTTGCGTCCCTAACTCGATTTCAATTTTTTAACGGCCTTTTGAAGTTGTGCTGTTTTTCTTGCGATAGTATTTAATTTCAAGAACATCCAAAGAAGTTCGAGTATTTTAAAATTTACAAGTCCTAGAGGGCGAAAACAAACCCAGCTGTACAAACGAATGTTTGGATTTCATGAATTTGAGCTTGTTACGTAACAGAGAGTTTAAGCATGACGTTTACGGCAGACGGCAAACGGCAAAGATTATCTCTGATATTCTATTCTTTTCTTGTAATCCTCAAATAAATCATACAAAAATAGAAAAGTGTCTCTTACTATTTACTGCAAATACAAATATTTCGATTCTACTGTACAGAGAGCTGAAGACAGGCGGCAAAAGTTTCATTTTTGCCATTTGCCGTAAAACTTAACCTCTCTTACATTATCATAACTCCATTCTCTAAATTTATTCAAAAAAGTTCCATAGTCAAAACTGAATGTGGGAATTGAAGGGAATATCAAGAAACATTTCATATGTTTCTCTTTTACCGGCGAAAGAATACTGATAATTTACCTACTTTGTCACTGCCGCTTCCTCTCGTTCGCTTTCTCAAAAATGCAAATGAGATCATATTTCAACCGGACAACACGCGCTTTTCACATTGGCAGAAACTCAAATATTTTCGGGATATCAACCGCTGATATGTCTTATCTCAGTCGATAACTGAACAAGACTTCTTTTTACTTCCTCAAAGATCTGCCCTCTACAAAACAAGGAGATTTTGATCGAGTATATTCGACGAAATATTGATCCGTTATTCGATACACGGTTCCACAGTTCCTACATTACAAGCGCAGCTGTTCTTCTGGGCTATGTAGTCTCACACGCTTACTAGCAGTCAGGCTTTTCCGCCCCGCTCGTAAACCTTCTCGAACGCCGCGCTCTTGCGATTTCCTTTTCGTTGTGCGTTGGGGCCTTGACTTCATTCGCGCCATGACCTCAAAAGCTCGGAGCCAATTTATAAACTCAAAATGGTAAAATTAGTCCTTTCTCGTTTAATAACATTGCCAGACAAAGAAAGCTGGGGCATAAAGGAAACAAACCGTTTCAACAGTCCACACCCGCCCCTCGACTGCCCACCATAAGTTCATACCATTCCGACGAGTTTATCTGACTGTGTCACGTGACTAGTCTACCACAGATTTCAATAAAATTTCCATTGGGGGGAATGGAACTGCACTTCCGCAGGACTTCCGGAATTTCCGGAGAAAGACAATCTCGAGGTTCGGAAATCTCTTATCAGGAATTTATTTACCTACCGGAATTTCTGGAAATTTAACGATTTTCCAAAACGATGATAAGTCAAAGACTACTGCAAGGCACGTCTTATATTTAAAACAATATTTCGGCTGGCCACGCCAGCCTTCTTCAGGTTTTACATAAAGTGGTGGTTGTCGTAACACAGATTTCGAAACTAAAAGGAGTGGCGGAAATGACAGACAAAGCAAACTAAATAGAATAGGGATAAAACAGGTTCGGTGGATTATGCGGAGTGCGGAGTGTGCAGAGTGCGGAGTGCGGAGTGTGGAAAATGCGGAGTGTGGAAAATGCGGAGTGTGGAAAATGCGGATTTAATTAATATTTTACTTTCCATTCCCATGTGGAAAAACAGTGTGGAAGAACAACTGGAATAATGTTAACAAAGTTTACAAAAAGTCTATGCTGTACACTAACCTCCCTGCGTATCGCGTACCACACGCCTTGTGGTGTCACCTACGTGTGATAGCTGACGAAATTTTTTATTAAACATGTCACCGCATCCGTAGTGGTTTCAAATTTGTGTTACATTGTTGTAATTTCCGGTTCAAGTGGAAGCTATTCCAGTTGATTCCGGTTTAAATAATAAGCCATTGTAGTTGATTTCCACGTGCTTTTAAGCCCTCATTGGTGTCCTCGAGCCAGAGCGCCAGATCGCCATAATTACTGTTCTTTAGAGCTACAAAAAACTATTGTTCGATGTAGCCATGAAAATGTAAGGATACATCCCGTTTTTAAAGACTATAGATCGATTGTTAGTATCGTGAATTCACAATAATGCTAAGCGCATTGATTTCAATCTTTCATTTACCTTTCGTTGCTGTTCTTTAGAGCTACAAAAACTATTGCCGGTTCGATTTAGCCATGAAAATGTAAGGATGCATTCCGTTTTTAAAGACTATAAATCGATTGTTAATATCGTAAATTCACAATAATGTAAAGCGCATTGAATTCTATCCGTTATTTATCCATTCGTTAATGTTCTTTAAAGCTACCAAAAAATATTTTTCGATTTAGCCATGAAAATGTAAGGAATCATCCAGTTTTTAAAGACTATAGATTGATTGTTAATATCGTGAATTCACAATGATGCATTGATTTCTATCTTTTATTTATCTATTCGTTAGTGTTCTTTAAAGCTACCAAAAATATTGTTCTATTTAGTCATGAAAATGTAAGGATAATGCTGTGCTGATGATTTTTGTTAATTTAAACGAATGTGTCACGATATTATAAAACACCCTTTCGATGAGAATATATAACAATTATTCCATGAGCCCGCGTTGGATATGAAGTGATAAAATAACCAACGAGCGCGTAGCGCGAGTTGGTTATAATCACTTCATATCCAACAAGGGCGAATGGAATAATTGTTTTAGTAAATTCTCAAACCGGGTTTTGCCGCCGATTTTTATTTCCACAATTTTACCAAGCGAAAAATTTTAAACTTGGCGCACTATTTTCCATATGACGTAAAACTCGGACTATTGGCTCATAGTCGGACTTTTTTAGCCAATCAAAAAGCTAGAAATGCAATAGTCGGAGCTGAGAATTTACTAAAAAGGAATTAAAGTAGCAGTGTCACTAGGAGTTTGCTATTTTATATCACTTCTCTGCTAAAATCACTACTTTGGGGTTTTAATCAAAATGCTTCTGTAAAGCTACGACTAAGATATCAAATGAATTTTATCAGAGAGGGCTAACCATAATAAATTCCTTGAGGATTTTTGGAACAAGTAGCATCAAAACTCGAAAAAATTAACAATTTCAATCCGTTTCCATCCATGCCATCCGTAGCGACAGGCGACAGGAAACAGTTTCATTACCTTCAAATAGTCTTCAATAAAAAAAATCTAGTTTTGCCAAATAGCGTGACAATGCCCTTTAAAGATTATTAATGAAAAAAATTTCAACACTCCGCATTTTCCACACTCCGCTTTTTCCACACTCCGCATTTTCTACACTCCTCATTTTCCACACTCTGCATTTTCCACACTCAACATTTTCCACACTCCGCACTCCGCACACTCCGCACTCCGCATAATCCACCGAACCGATAAAACAGGTTTACTTTGGTTACAAGTTTTACAATTCATCACGTCTATTCATACCCTGAGGCTCCAATATTCCTGCTAAATCTATTATTAAAAAAGGACTCTCTAGCTCTTTGTGGCAAGCTCTATGTAGCGCACAACAAAGCAGTTGTGTGTCTCGCGCGAA
>JAHPZR010056080.1:57500-80000 GCA_019787425.1 Platygyra sinensis | reverse complement strand
TCCAGCTCCAGTGCTAAACCTTCCATTTGCCGCGCTGTCGATTCCTACAAACAAAGAGCCAAGATACGACAATAAAAAGTAATAGAGAAACGAGAGTTAAATTACAGGCAGAAGAAAAAGAGAAACAAGCAGAATAAATGAAAACTGTAAAAATACTGTGTATATGGACAAAGCCTCGGTCACACCAACTGAGAGTACTCCAAAGTCTACGACACTGCCTTGTTTACAGGGTTCATAGCCTTTCTCAGAAACAAATTTCCAGGCCTTTTCCAGGACTCTAAAATTCACATCAATCTTTCACTCCCAAATTTGACATATTTTCAGAACTTTCCAGGACCAACAGCCCTTTTCCAGGTTTTTCCAACCCTGGAAAATGCCGCAATAAAATTCCAGGACTTTCCAGGTTTTTCAGGACCCGTACGAAAGCTAGTGTTTAACAGGCTGGGGCGGAATGAAGTTCTCTCCGCCCCAGCGAGTAAGCGTTTCGTACCTTGAGTCTTTCCAGCTTTTGTGTGGTCATTAGGTTATAGTCCCTCTCGGCCTGTAGAGCGTGTTTCATTCCTTTTGTTTCCCAGTGATTCTCGGCCACGTCACTTGCAAGTTTACTGATTGTCATTCGACTCGCCTGGGAAGTGGGAAGTGAAAAGTATCGATTGTAGTTTGATTTTAGCGCCATTCACCAGAAATGTCCCCCCGTTCGCTGCACGGTGTAGCAAAAATTAAAGAGCTGTGACCACGAATGTAAATAACACAATAGCTGGAAAGACTCAAGGTACGAAACGCTTACTCGCTGGGGCGGAGAGAACTTCATTCCGCCCCAGCCTGTTAAACACTAGCTTTCGTACGGGTCCTGAAAAACCTGGAAAGTCCTGGAATTTTATTGCGGCATTTTCCAGGGTTGGAAAAACCTGGAAAAGGGCTGTTGGTCCTGGAAAGTTCTGAAAATATGTCAAATTTGGGAGTGAAAGATTGATGTGAATTTTAGAGTCCTGGAAAAGGCCTGGAAATTTGTTTCTGAGAAAGGCTATGAACCCTGTAAACAAGGCAGTGTCGTAGACTTTGGAGTACTCTCAGTTGGTGTGACCGAGGCTTTGTCCATATACACAGTATTTTTACAGTTTTCATTTATTCTGCTTGTTTCTCTTTTTCTTCTGCCTGTAATTTAACTCTCGTTTCTCTATTACTTTTTATTGTCGTATCTTGGCTCTTTGTTTGTAGGAATCGACAGCGCGGCAAATGGAAGGTTTAGCACTGGAGCTGGATACGTTGCGTCGCTCATCACACAGATGACACTCCAGCTTACATCTTGAAAATCAGCTCCGAAGACAGATCGAATTTTTCTTGCTATAACTTTAAACAACACTGCTCACCACACGAGCTCACGGAACCAAATGGTTGATGCCACGGACAATGTGGTTCGGTTGTTTCTTTCCCAAGAAACTTTTAGTTTGAACGTCACGCCAGACCCAGTTAAATTCGCCCGCGAGTAACGCTGCACAACTAGTCAAAGTTCACGCGTCAGATTGTAACTGGGAGATTGTAACTGTAAAACTGTAAAACGGGGAGTTCCCGGTCTTATCACAATGGCCCTGCGCCGTACAGCTTATACAACAGGCGCTGTTCGCCAATCAGTAATTTTGGGGTTGTATATATATTTATCTAGGGTAAAGTGTAAAATTGACATTGTACAGTTTTGTAAATTAGTGTAACTTACAGATGCCCGTTTCAGTGGGCCAGCGGTGTTTTAACAATTTGGTTTTTAAAAAAGGTTCCTTGAAAGCTGAAATGAGTTCTGTCCACCGCTTGAGAATGTGTTGTCTTTATTATGTAAATGTAAATTTATTTATGTTAAAATGTAAAGGGAATATAAAAAGACTCGTTAGGATAAGGAGAAAAGAGCTCAAACGAGCTAAACTTCATCAGGAAATTTCCAAGTACTTCAGTTATTTTTCTCTTAAAAGCGAGCCTTGTACAAAAACCTTTCATGAGAAATTGGTTTTACGCACGAGGTTATTTTCATGCAAATGTCATTTGAAAGAAATTTCACATCTCGTTTCATCTTAGGTGGGGAAAGCCTCGATTCATTTGTATTCCTTTTTCTTTGATATATCATGCAAGAGAGACCGTGTTTCACCACATCTCCAAACTCCGAAAAGAGAGTTGAAAAAACAATGCATAGCGGAGTATCTCTTGCCCATTGGACTTAAGGTAGGCACCCACGAAAAGACAACTTTTTCATTTGCACAACACAAAGGATATACAATACAATTGTTTAATTCTCGTAAATAGTTCGTAAATAGACAATAAATATTGTGTGCGTTTAGTACATGGAGCGACAGATGTTCTGGTTCCTGACAGAAGCTTACAAATACACAATGATTAGACCTCACTGGAAAGTCATGCTTTAAAACATCTCAGATCACTAATTATTCATTAAGTTTAAACCCAGGTGTATAAATGAGTACCGGCGAATTTAAAGCTGGGGGGTAACCCTGCGATGGACTAGCATCCCATCCAGGGGGGAGTAGAAATACTCTCAGTCGCTTCATGCTAAGGAAACCGGGATAAGCTCCGGCCTGATGGGCCACTTGGCTCGTATGCAGACTTTACCTTTTAAACAAAGGAACTCATGTGTTTGGATATCTGATCTTAATTATCATAGATTTTTACTATTTTCTTCGTTTTCTCCTTGGTTTCGGTTTCGATTTCGATTAAGAAGATATTTATTTGACCTTACTTCCAAGGAAAGAGATACTCCGCTATGCATTGTTTTTTCAACTCTCTTTTCGGAGTTTGGAGATGTGGTGAAACACGGTCTCTCTTGCATGATATATCAAAGAAAAAGGAATACAAATGAATCGAGGCTTTCCCCACCTAAGATGAAACGAGATGTGAAATTTCTTTCAAATGACATTTGCATGAAAATAACCTCGTGCGTAAAACCAATTTCTCATGAAAGGTTTTTGTACAAGGCTCGCTTTTAAGAGAAAAATAACTGAAGTACTTGGAAATTTCCTGATGAAGTTTAGCTCGTTTGAGCTCTTTTCTCCTTATCCTAACGAGTCTTTTTATATTCCCTTTACATTTTAACATAAATAAATTTACATTTACATAATAAAGACAACACATTCTCAAGCGGTGGACAGAACTCATTTCAGCTTTCAAGGAACCTTTTTTAAAAACCAAATTGTTAAAACACCGCTGGCCCACTGAAACGGGCATCTGTAAGTTACACTAATTTACAAAACTGTACAATGTCAATTTTACACTTTACCCTAGATAAATATATATACAACCCCAAAATTACTGATTGGCGAACAGCGCCTGTTGTATAAGCTGTACGGCGCAGGGCCATTGTGATAAGACCGGGAACTCCCCGTTTTACAGTTTTACAGTTACAATCTCCCAGTTACAATCTGACGCGTGAACTTTGACTAGTTGTGCAGCGTTACTCGCGGGCGAATTTAACTGGGTCTGGCGTGACGTTCAAACTAAAAGTTTCTTGGGAAAGAAACAACCGAACCACATTGTCCGTGGCATCAACCATTTGGTTCCGTGAGCTCGTGTGGTGAGCAGTGTTGTTTAAAGTTATAGCAAGAAAAATTCGATCTGTCTTCGGAGCTGATTTTCAAGATGTAAGCTGGAGTGTCATCTGTGTGATGAGCGACGCAACGTATCCAGCTCCAGTGCTAAACCTTCCATTTGCCGCGCTGTCGATTCCTACAAACAAAGAGCCAAGATACGACAATAAAAAGTAATAGAGAAACGAGAGTTAAATTACAGGCAGAAGAAAAAGAGAAACAAGCAGAATAAATGAAAACTGTAAAAATACTGTGTATATGGACAAAGCCTCGGTCACACCAACTGAGAGTACTCCAAAGTCTACGACACTGCCTTGTTTACAGGGTTCATAGCCTTTCTCAGAAACAAATTTCCAGGCCTTTTCCAGGACTCTAAAATTCACATCAATCTTTCACTCCCAAATTTGACATATTTTCAGAACTTTCCAGGACCAACAGCCCTTTTCCAGGTTTTTCCAACCCTGGAAAATGCCGCAATAAAATTCCAGGACTTTCCAGGTTTTTCAGGACCCGTACGAAAGCTAGTGTTTAACAGGCTGGGGCGGAATGAAGTTCTCTCCGCCCCAGCGAGTAAGCGTTTCGTACCTTGAGTCTTTCCAGCTATTGTGGTTTATTTGCATTCGTGTGGTCAGAGCTCTTTAATTTTGGCATACCCCGCTGCAGCGAACGGGGGGACATTTCTGGTGAATGGCGCTAAAATCAAACTACAATCGATACTTTTCACTTCCCACTTCCCAGGCGAGTCGAATGACAATCAGTAAACTTGCAAGTGACGTGGCCGAGAATCACTGGGAAACAAAAGGAATGAAACACGCTCTACAGGCCGAGAGGGACTATAACCTAATGACCACACAAAAGCTGGAAAGACTCAAGGTACGAAACGCTTACTCGCTGGGGCGGAGAGAACTTCATTCCGCCCCAGCCTGTTAAACACTAGCTTTCGTACGGGTCCTGAAAAACCTGGAAAGTCCTGGAATTTTATTGCGGCATTTTCCAGGGTTGGAAAAACCTGGAAAAGGGCTGTTGGTCCTGGAAAGTTCTGAAAATATGTCAAATTTGGGAGTGAAAGATTGATGTGAATTTTAGAGTCCTGGAAAAGGCCTGGAAATTTGTTTCTGAGAAAGGCTATGAACCCTGTAAACAAGGCAGTGTCGTAGACTTTGGAGTACTCTCAGTTGGTGTGACCGAGGCTTTGTCCATATACACAGTATTTTTACAGTTTTCATTTATTCTGCTTGTTTCTCTTTTTCTTCTGCCTGTAATTTAACTCTCGTTTCTCTATTACTTTTTATTGTCGTATCTTGGCTCTTTGTTTGTAGGAATCGACAGCGCGGCAAATGGAAGGTTTAGCACTGGAGCTGGATACGTTGCGTCGCTCATCACACAGATGACACTCCAGCTTACATCTTGAAAATCAGCTCCGAAGACAGATCGAATTTTTCTTGCTATAACTTTAAACAACACTGCTCACCACACGAGCTCACGGAACCAAATGGTTGATGCCACGGACAATGTGGTTCGGTTGTTTCTTTCCCAAGAAACTTTTAGTTTGAACGTCACGCCAGACCCAGTTAAATTCGCCCGCGAGTAACGCTGCACAACTAGTCAAAGTTCACGCGTCAGATTGTAACTGGGAGATTGTAACTGTAAAACTGTAAAACGGGGAGTTCCCGGTCTTATCACAATGGCCCTGCGCCGTACAGCTTATACAACAGGCGCTGTTCGCCAATCAGTAATTTTGGGGTTGTATATATATTTATCTAGGGTAAAGTGTAAAATTGACATTGTACAGTTTTGTAAATTAGTGTAACTTACAGATGCCCGTTTCAGTGGGCCAGCGGTGTTTTAACAATTTGGTTTTTAAAAAAGGTTCCTTGAAAGCTGAAATGAGTTCTGTCCACCGCTTGAGAATGTGTTGTCTTTATTATGTAAATGTAAATTTATTTATGTTAAAATGTAAAGGGAATATAAAAAGACTCGTTAGGATAAGGAGAAAAGAGCTCAAACGAGCTAAACTTCATCAGGAAATTTCCAAGTACTTCAGTTATTTTTCTCTTAAAAGCGAGCCTTGTACAAAAACCTTTCATGAGAAATTGGTTTTACGCACGAGGTTATTTTCATGCAAATGTCATTTGAAAGAAATTTCACATCTCGTTTCATCTTAGGTGGGGAAAGCCTCGATTCATTTGTATTCCTTTTTCTTTGATATATCATGCAAGAGAGACCGTGTTTCACCACATCTCCAAACTCCGAAAAGAGAGTTGAAAAAACAATGCATAGCGGAGTATCTCTTTCCTTGGAAGTAAGGTCAAATAAATATCTTCTTAATCGAAATCGAAACCGAAACCAAGGAGAAAACGAAGAAAATAGTAAAAATCTATGATAATTAAGATCAGATATCCAAACACATGAGTTCCTTTGTTTAAAAGGTAAAGTCTGCATACGAGCCAAGTGGCCCATCAGGCCGGAGCTTATCCCGGTTTCCTTAGCATGAAGCGACTGAGAGTATTTCTACTCCCCCCTGGATGGGATGCTAGTCCATCGCAGGGTTACCCCCAGCTTTAAATTCGCCGGTACTCATTTATACACCTGGGTTTAAACTTAATGAATAATTAGTGATCTGAGATGTTTTAAAGCATGACTTTCCAGTGAGGTCTAATCATTGTGTATTTGTAAGCTTCTGTCAGGAACCAGAACATCTGTCGCTCCATGTACTAAACGCACACAATATTTATTGTCTATTTACGAACTATTTACGAGAATTAAACAATTGTATTGTATATCCTTTGTGTTGTGCAAATGAAAAAGTTGTCTTTTCGTGGGTGCCTACCTTAAGTCAAATGGAACAGTAATCCGTTCGGAAATTATAGTCTACCTCCAGAGGTTGTCCCCTTTTTCCGTTACCATTAGCTAAATTTTCCAGTTTTTAGTCTCTCTTCGCCCTAAAACAATTACGGGAAATCGAATTGTAAATGGAGCGCCATCACATTTGGTTGGTTTGCTGATTTTGGAAAAACACTTGCCATTACTCAACGGTCACCCCACCTGATTTATTCTGGCAAATGGTAAGCCCCCATATCCTCTAAATTAGGTTTCCCTTCAGCGTTTTTACTCGGCCGAAAACAAAACTTAAACCAACCTTTCTATCAATTTCACAATCTCGTGCATCGAGAGAGATCATTTAAAACAAGAAATCTCTTTTTCCCTACTTGTCCGGTATCTAATTTCTTTATGCTTTCCATATCATTTTATTTTCAGTTGTCCGAGGCTTCCAACTCATCTTTTCAGACATCTTATTAAACGAGACAATAAAGAACCAAGAAGATGAAAGTTCAAACCTGTATCTTTAATACAACTGAAAACCTCTTCGACCGCAACCTCGTTCCCAGGGTCTTTCATCTTACCGCCCCCTGAGACGAGCGACGAGAGACCCTGGCACACACTGGTCACGTGTCTCCCAGAATCTGGGCGATGACAATTAACTTATTGAAGGGAAGGGTTGTCTAGTAATAATTTTGTCTATACTTAAAGTGCCACTAACCCCAAAAATTTTTTTTCGCTAATATAAATTTCCTTTTTCTCCTGATCACCACTGCGAAAAAAATATCGTTGTAGCTATTTTTGTTAATTTTCTACGAATTTTCAAAGTTTATAATTTTGCACATTTCCATGTTCACGACCGAGGAATAGCGGAGAATGGGACGAGGTGGCTTCTGACGTCACTTCGGGAATAACAATGTTTTCTTTCTGAGAAGAATATATGGGAGCATGCGATAGTGTGTGTCAAAATCGTTGCAGAATGCAAAGATGTGTTGTTGGAGACTGCAACAATACAGGATACGCAGGATAGAGTATTCCTCTTCATTCGATACCTCTACTAGGTGGTTCAGGAAAAAGTGGTGTTCTGTTTATATTCAAAACACGGGCAGGAAGCCGAGAAATCTTACATGTTGTTCAGAACGTTGAGCCATTCTGCTGAGGCGCAAAAGAAACGTTTTGGTGGGCTTTTCCATAATCAAGGGATGATTTTCATGGGCTTGTCCAATGCGTTTCCAGTGGGCTGCGACTTGAAGAAGAAATTGCGGCTTGGTTTTCAAAGAAGACGACTTGAGTTTTGTTCTGTTTTCAGGGATTTTAATTCCAAAATTCAAAGACTATTGAAGACTCACATCATGAATCTTTCATAAGATAGAATAAAGATTATTAAGGATGAATTAGTGGCGCTCAGACATTGAGGTGATGTTTAATGATTTTCTTAATTGTCATCATGAATATTATTAGAACACAAACACAGTTGATTCTAAATGCGCGAAAGCAGGTAAATATGAGGACGCTCTCTCTCCATTGGTTCTCGCTGGCTGAGTAGCCGGAAAAAGAGTAGTTGTCATTTTGTTTCTCTTCAGCGCTTGAGAAAAGAGAAAGGGTGGCTTAATTTTTGTTTTCAAAAATTTGTGACGGAAAAAGTGTTGTAAAAAGGGCGCGCATTTCTGCGACTAAAATTGTAAATATATATATGTTATTCACCGGCTGGGAGGTCCGTATTGGGAAAAACTGTGCCCGAGGTCTCGAGTACGGCCCTCGGCCCCGGGCCGTACTCGAGACAGAGGGCGCAGTGTTTCCCAATACGGACCTCCCAGCCGGTGAATAACATTTTTATTTATTTCTAAACTATAACTTTGTACATCACTCGTGGTGAAGCTTGGTTGAGTTTCCTCAGCGTTGTTCTCTTTATCCTCTTCGTTTGGGTAATAAAATTCGCTTTCACTGTGATAACTTTCGTCAGAATCCATTTTTTTATGAGAAAGTTGAACAATAACACTGCTCTATTGCAAAAAAAAAAAAGCAATTAAGACAAATTGAAAACTTCGCTCTTTCAATTTGCAACTTCAATCTGTGCTTAGCGTAGTTGGTTACCATGACGTGGCGGAGTAGGAAAATACTGCCGCTCCGGAACCAATCAGAATGCAGGATTCTCAGGATACCGCCCGCTCACGATCAAAGAAATAAATAATGTTAATTACCAGCAAGCCAAATAAAAGTGACAGGTCGCTTTGTCTCGGCGTATAACTAAAGAAGTTGAAAACCGTGCTATTGAAAACAAAGGGCGCTTTTTATTTAACAAAAATTCCCGAAAAGGGGACAAATGGGGCGGAAGCTTCTTGGGAAAGTTTTCAGAAAATTCAAGAATTGTTGAACTTCCAAAAAGCGAACCATTCAACCTAAAAGTCTAGAAAAGAAAGCCAACTGAATGGAACGGAAATTACCAGAAGGAAATCCCGTGCGAGCAAACACTTTCGCACGAGAAGAGTAAATACTGAACTGCATGCAGTAAAAATTAAAAGAGACCTGTTTGACAGCCTCAGTGAAAGTAGAGGACAGTTGTTAGTCATTTCAGTATTAAAACACTGTAAATAACAAAGAGACAGTACAGCACTTCCTGGCCTGTTTGCAGTTTGTTATCAGTGTTTGGCGAAGTGGCTAGACGAATTAAAGCAGTTTTAAAAAGTTGCCATGCAGTTTTAGAAAAAAATAGTCTACGAATACAAGCGCCTCTTATCGCCCATCGCTGAGGGTCGTTGCAAAGACAGCCATCTCCTCTTTCGGTTAAATTGCGTAGAAAACTCTGCTCCAAACTAAGGCAGTGGTTACTAAATATGCCTTTTTAGAGAGAGCATGCGCGGGTAATTCTTTTCCCTTTCCATTTCAACTAGATTTCATTGGCAGTCAAGTTACGTGCGGTAAACAGCCGGCCATTGTTTTATTGAATTAATAATTCATGCTTGACGAAAATAAAAAGATTTATAGACGGGAATTTATCAGTTACTCTGAGAAGCTGAGGATAGCGAATGAATTCTGATCAAAAGATCCCAGCTTGAAGTTAACCATAGATAGTGTTTTTCGTAATGATGAGAACCGCAAACCTCTCTACAGATGAAAACGCCAAAACACTGTTGAACAGCTATACTGTTCGGCTAATTTAACTGCTGAAATACACGGCCAGTTGATATTTATCTCAGTTTTAAACATTTTGTGTCCATTACGGCAGTTTTTGGAAATGCTTTGATCCTAGTCGCTCTTTACAAGGAGTCTTATTAACCAAGCTTGTGAGGTAAAGATGGCTGGAAATTGGCCTCGTTCTTTCTTTTTTTTCTTTTTTTTTCAAGTTAATTTTATGGACCGAGACGGAGTTGAGGTCCATAGGCAAACGAGAAACGAACTTGGCCAGTATCCAGCCTTGTTGACCTCATGCTTGGACAATATATGTTACTGATCTAGCATGAAGTCTGCGGCTTGATCCATAAACGTGAAAGAAAATTTGCACCAATATTCTCCAATTAATTCGGACCGAACATGCTAGTTCAATAAAGCATTTATTATAATGACTCTTGTTATTCTGCTGATAAATTGATGAGCCTCCGTGATTTATTCACGGTAAACGCGCGCACGAAAGGTAAGCATGTGTTGACGTTTCTCAGTCGCTTTTACAAACATTTCACCGAAATTGCTCTCCAAATATAAAGGTAAAATGATTTCTACTCAACAAAAAAACCTGTTATTTTGCGCAGTGAATTTGAACAGGAATTTCCCGAAATTAATTCATTAGAGTCCATCTTAGCGGTTCATCTTGAAAATTTCTAACTGCTAAGAGAAGCAATCAGAATTCTCCTTTTCATCGTGGACCAGTTCGTTCCATATAAAAAAATATAATTATTTTCGACGTGAGTTTACTACAGTGAGGAAACATGCTGATGCCGTGTTTGTCATTTGACGCTCTCAAATTGGGGCGCTCATTTGCGTTTAAATTGGCGCAGCAAAACAGCTGTCTATGACCCTATCATGATTACTTCGAAGGCGACGCAACAGCCCACAGCCAAAAACAGGTTTAAACGGATGAGCTTTGAGTATCGACTTCAGATATACATTACCCTAGCAAGCAATATGTTTTGGTTGAAACAGAAATGAGATAAACGCATCTGAAAGAGTCAGTAATGGCATCAGCAAACGTTTCTGAAGACGCGACAGCATGGAGGACTTGAACAGACTTTTTGTTGGGCAAGTTTAACTGCTGGAACACACGGCCAGCTGAAATTCATTGCAGTCTTGAACTGATTTTCACTGTTACTGCAGTTCTGGGAATACTTTGATCCTAATCGCTCTTCGCAAGGAGTCTTTACTTCATCCGCCTTCCAAACGCTTGTAAGTAAACCTTGCAACAACTGATCTTTGTATTGGTCTATATCACACCCTCTCTTTGTTATTTTTTTTGTCTCTGTGATGAACGAAAGTTGGATGTTTGTCGATACTCATCAGTCACAGGCTTTATAGCAGACCCCGTGTTTTGTGGAGTGTCTCTGTCGACACTGACTGCGATAAGCGTGGACCGACTTCTTGCGCTGTCGCTGGGGCTGCGATACAGACAAGTTGTAACTCTGAAGGGCACCTATGTCGTCATTATTACATTTGGATTGTCCAAAACTGTCATATCAATGATGTCGTTGCTGAATGCCCTCATAGCCGTATCGTGTAGCATACTAGTTGCATCTCTGTGTCTTGCGACCTCAATCTTCTCTTACACGAAGATTTTCTTCACCCTCCGTCGTCATCAAACTCAAGTGCAAGACCATGTTCCAACAAGCGAACCAAACAAATCAACTGAAGCATAGCGCGATACAGAAAGGTAGTGTCCACTGCGCTATGGCTGCAATTCACGTTACTCATTTGTTACCTTCCCGACAGTATAGTCGGGGCTTTGATGATCTATTGCTGGGTTATCCGACGCCTCTTTTTCTCGCTAGGGAGGATACAGTCACTTTAGTTTACTTAAACTCCTCAGTTAAACCCGCTTCTTTACTAGCGGTGAAGATAAAGGAAGTAAAAACAAGCAGTGAAGGACACAATCACACAAGTGCTTTCCTGTCATCCCCTTAGCTCTTTTTTCAGGACAGTCATTGTTTTTCCATTTGTGCTTATGGTCGTCATAAACTCCCTAAATTCTAGGAGGACATTGTCTTAGTGGTATGTTATTCTCATGCGCACAGGCTTGGTTCAAGTTGCATTATTTGCTTAGCTTGCCAGAAAGAAGAAAAAACTCAAAAACGAGAGAAAACGGTGAAGAAGGTTCTTTCAAAAGCTCAGTGCCAAGAGTTTAAGAGTGGTACTAACTTAATTTAGGTTATCGCTATTGCATGTAAAAAATGAGATTGTTTTGGTAACAGCGGGAAAACATGGTGTTAATTGAAAAGAGTAGAGTAGAGTAGATTCTAGATAAGCCTGAGATGAAAAAAGTGAAATTGCGACAATTTGGCTCCACAATGCGTTATTGTTCCAACACGATTGGATAATTATAAAGTTGGAGTCCCGCGATGTGCACAGTGGCGATCAATTTTTCCATTTGGTACCTGGGTGATGAGAAATGATTTTACGAGAGCGAAAAAATGACGCTGGGCCACATCCCAGTTGCCGCTTTAATTGTTGTGGCGATAAATTTTCCGAACAACGGACTACGATTTTGGCTCTTGCTTCGGACGAAGTCCTAACAACGGCGTCTCCAAGGACCTTTTCCTGGCTTGGGGACGCCCCAAGCCAGGGAAAAGGGCCCTGGGTGAACGAGATTAAGTTCCTCAGGGCCGCCAAGAACAAAAGGCTAAGTCCAACATGTCACCTTATACATGTTGAGCCCAGAACAAATACATCATTTCTTGATACGGCTCTCGAGCTGGTTCGGGAAAAAGTCGGTGGTTCGGTTTATATTCAAAACACGGGTAGCGAAGCCGAGAAATCTTATGTTGTTCGGAACGTTGAGCAATTCTGCTGAGGCGAAATAAAAGCATTCTTGTGGGCTTTTCCATAATCAAGGAATGATTTTCATGGGCTTGTCCAATGCGTTTCCACAGCTGGCTGTGACTTGAAGAAGAAATGCGACTTGGTTTCATAGAGAACGACTCGAGTTTTGTTTGTTTTATTCAAATTCCAAAATCAAAGGCTATTAAAAATCGCATCATAATTCTTCATAACATAAAACAAAGATTATTAAGAATGAATTAATTGCTCTCAGACATTGAGGTTATGGTTGAATTTTCATCGTGAATATTATTAAAAACATATTAGTTCTCCCAGGTTGACCTAAAAAAAGAATAGTTGTCATTTTGTTTTGTTCAGCGCTTGACAAAAAAAAAGATGTAATTTTTTGTTTTAAAAAAAATTGTGAAAGAAAAAATGTTGTAAAGAGGGTAACGTTTTCTGCAGCTGCAAGTGTAAATATTGTTAATTACAAGCAAGCCAAAATTGAAAGTGACAAACAGCATTTGTCTCGGCGTATAAACTGAACAAGTTGAAAACCGTGTTATTAAAAACAAAAGGCGTTTTTATTGACAAAAATCCCGAAAAGGGGGCAAGTGGTGCTGAAGTTTCCTGGGAAAGTTTTCAGAAAATCCAGAAATTGGTGAATTTCCAAAAGCGAACCATTCAACCTAAAATTCTGGATATTCTGGAAAGAAAGCCAACTGAATGGGACCGAAATTCCAGTAGGAAATGTCGTGCGAGCAAAGACTTTCGCAGGAGAAGAGTAAATACTGAACTGCTTGCAGTAAATTAAAAAGAGATCTGTTTGACAGTCTGAGTGAAAGTAGAGGACAGTTGTTAGTCATTTCAGTGTTAAAACACTGTAAATCACAGAGATAATACAGCACTTTCTGGCCTGTTTGCAGTTTGTTATCAGTGTTTGGAAGAAGTGCCGGCTAGACGAAATTAAAGCTGTTTTAAAAACTTGCCATGCAGTTTTAGAAAAAAATAGTCTACGAATCAGGCAAGCGCCTCTTATCGCCCATCGCTGAGGGTCGTTCCAAGACAGCCATCTCCTCCTTCGGTTAAATTGCGTAGAAAACTCTGCTCCAGACTAAGGCATTTGTTACTAAATATACCTTTTTAGAGTGAGTAAATAAGGAAGTAAGTAACCTTTATTTAAACACGATATGAATTAAAGCTCAGTACTTGTGGGGTCGTGGATATATATAAGTGTACATAATAAAAAAGTTAATTAAAAATACTAACAATATATAAAATACAATAAAAGAATAAAAGAATACTATTTACATATTAACCTACTGTAAAAATCAATTTTATTTAAAGTCAGAGTCTCTGCGGCGCACACTTGAGGCGGTAATTGCATCGAATTTAAATTCTCTAACATAATCCCTCGATCTTATTCGATGATACAGGTCTTTTTTACTCAAATGTGAGCATGCGCGGGTATTCTTTTTCCCTTTCCATTTCAACTAGATTTTATTGGCAGTCAAAATACGTGCGGTAAACAGCCATTCATTGTTTTATTAAATTAATAATTCATGCTTGACGAAAATAAAAAGATTTATAGACGGGAATTTATCAGTTACTCTGAGAAGCTTGAGGATAGCGAATGAATTCTGATCAAAAGATCCCAGCTTGAAGTTAACCACAGATGTTTTTCGCAGGTAATGAGAGCCGCAAACCTCTCTGCAGATGAAACGCCGAACACTGTTGAACAGCTATACTGTTCGGCTAATTTAACTGCTGAAATACACGGCCAGTTGATATTTATCTCAGTTTTAAACATTTTTGTGTCCATTACGGCATTTTTTGGAAATGCTTTGATCCTAGTCGCTCTTTCCAAGGAGTCTTCACTTCATCCGCCGTCCAAAGTCTTGCTAAGTAACCTTGCAGCAACTGATCTCTGTGTTGGTCTGATTATCGAGCCTCTTACCGTCATCTATTTAATGTCTGTAGTGAATGAACATTGGACGATTTGCCACTACCTATCAGTCGCAGGTTCTGTGATAGGCGTTATTCTGTTCGCCGTGTCTCTGTTGACACTGACTGCAATAAGCGTGGACAGACTTCTCGCTTTGTGTTTCGGACTGAGATACAAACAGGTTGTAACTCTGAAACGCGTCTGTGTGATAGTTGTGACGTTTTGGCTTGTGTCCACTGCTCTGACGGGAATGTCTTATTGGAATCCTGCGGTAATCGTTTGGTACATGATCATAGTTGTATCATTCTCTCTAGCAACCTCAATCTTCTCTTACACAAAGATTTTCTTCAGGCTCCGCCATCATCAAAGTCAAGTAAATGACAATGTTCAGCAGCTAAACCAAACAAATCAACTGAACATAGCGCGATACAGAAAAGCAGTGTCCGCTGCACTGTGGTTGCAGTTTACTTTAGTGGCTTGTTTTCTACCTCGTGGAATAACGCTGGCTTTGTTTACTAAAATAGGACTATCACCTTTTTTCCTCGTTAACCAGTATACAATCGCTTTAGTTTACTTAAACTCCTCATTAAACCCGATTCTTTACTGCTGGAAGATAGATGAAGTGAGGCAAACAGCAAAAGACACAATCAGACAAGTGCTTTGCTATTCATGTGGTTAGCACTTGTTCGAGATATGGCATTGCTTAGCGTACCTAGTAAATATGAGAACGATAGAAAAATGTTGAGAGCGCTCTTCAAAGAAATTGTCAAGAGTTTAAGAGTGGTGCTTTCTATACTAAGTTTATCCGTGCCAGGCCTGAAAAGTGGCCCTCCAAAATTCGCTTCAGGGTCTTCTCAAATGAGTAATTTATGCTGGGAAGAGTTGTTTACGATTTCAAATAAAGAGAAGAATAACTGGAATTCAGATCAATTTTTTACAAGAAGGCGGTATATTATTCCATTCCTGGGCTTTGTTTAGGGAGAAGTTTGAGGGATCTTATATTTGGGTGGAAACAGTGGGTAATTCTGCCGACGCGAAAATTAAGAATTTTCCGGGGCTTTTCCGTATCAAGAAATAAATATGATGGTCTTTTGCAATTTAGGGGGAGTTTGTACAGTAGATTTGCGACTTAAAGGAGAAATCGCTATACTCTCACCTTGTTGTTACCATCAGTTTTTTTTTTTCGCGGGCCCGCCGAAACAACCATATATTTTGTTATAAGAAAACTCCGTAAAAACCCAACCAACGGCCACTCAAACCAGTTATGTTCATCTTTTTATTGCTAATATTGTTTGTGCTGACTGAACTGTTACCTTTTTTTAAACTGAAATTATACCTGCATTTCCAATGCTAATTTTAAACAGAACAGTGGTTTAGAAGTGCGCGGTTTGTAACGCGGTCTGGTTGTCAAGACGGCACTTCATCCTAACCTGTTAATGCGACCAAATTTTCATGGATATTGGTGAACATTTTAAGATCATTCCGCTGTATATCAAAGAAGGATCACAAGGATGGCGTTATGATTCACAGACAAAAATTTCTCTGGACTGTTGACCCGTTCTTAAAGGTTGATGTTCACTGCAAGTGCAAATGTTATCACTAGCTTGCCAAAATCTAAAGTGACAGGTTGCTTGTGCCAGACTTGGCGTTTAATTAAAAAAGTCGAAAAACATGCATACAGTGCTGTCAAAAACAAATGTTTTTTTTTTCGAAGTAGATTGAACGAAGCTTCAATCTAAACAACGAAGACACTGTTGATTGAGGAAGAGAACTGCTGTGCTAAAGCCCAAGTGTAGTTAGCTATAGATAGTGACCCGTATAATTGAAGAAATAAAATAAATATATAAATAAACGCTAGCAGTGATGGCAGTGATGACACTCTGCATCGCAGTGAGATTTTATACAAAATAAAAAAAGCAATTCGCTGTGATTTGAAGATCAGTTTAAGAAACCGTCCACTCAACGCAAAGCCGGCATTTTCATATTAATTCCTCCGGTTTAAAGAGCGTTTTCAAAAAACTACGTTCACGTGACGGATTAGTGTGGACGGCAGGCTCAATCGTATAAATTTAGTTTTTCTTTTAAATTCCTCCGACGCAGTGTAGGTGTAGCCTGTGTCTCGCTGTTTCAAACTGTGTCCATGTTTTAATCATCTCAGCAATCCCCTGATAAAATAGACTTACCAACAAGAAGTTAAGGAGAGTTTTCTCTTGTAATTAACAATGCTAAGAGTTTTTTTTTATTTCAGGTTTCAGAGAATCTTCGTGAAGCTCAAGAATGGTTCAAGACAAAATTTGGGAATTTACAGGCTGAATTAGCGCGATCAAGGTACGAAATGCTGACACCAAATTAAAAAAATGAATTTTATACTTTAAATAAGGGGTTTCCTTAATATATGTTCAAGAGTATTTCGTAACAGGTGCAGGTAGAGGTGAAAACTTGAGATTCCCACATTCAAACATGCCTTGTGAGACCCCCTCTCTGTCCCTCAGACGAACTTCGTTTTGATTGGCTGAGCAATAGGAAAGTCAACTGACAACACTAATCAAGAACTTTGTTGAGTGTCAACGGCGCGTCTCGTTTTACATAGACTAATCTGTTTCCGATTTGATAAACGCTGGGTAAATAAAACTTGCCACGGAGCTTTTAACTGTATTTTACTGAGTGAAGCGGAAAGATGTAGCTTTTCTGTGTCATTGTTCAGTTCAGCTTCGGCTTTTGTTGTGTATTACTCTGGGTTAGATGTTTGCCCGTCGGATTTATCGCGCCCCTTTTCCCCGTTAGAATTTTGTTAGATCGCCGGTGCCATTTGTACTCCCAAAAAGAGAGACACTGCGAATGGAAAATGTCTTTCCTAAGATCACAACACAGTGGCATCGGGGTGGGTTTTCACCCAGCCGCCACAATCCACTGTCTAGCGCAAAATCCATCATGCCACGCACTTTTCGGTTTGCTTCCAATGTAAAGCTGTCTTTTGCTTTACAGGAAAGTACAGGACGCCTTGGAAAAGCAAAACCGAGAAAACTTTAAGAAACGAGACCACGAGAAAAGAAAGGTCGATGAAGCTACCGAAAAAGCTAAAGAACTCATGAGGGTAAAGCCAAGTTTTTTTCCTTAAACGCCGCACGAGCGACTTCAATTTAGATTGGTTTATATTCCATCGAAGGGACTACTACGCTTGGTACTTCAATTTTGCTACGGCGGTCAACTTCTCAAGTAGAAATGAATGAAGTAGCGTACCAGATTCGTTAAGCGTATATGACAGATTGATGGAACTGAGCTACATGAGATCATGACATCGATAAATCGAAAACAAAAAAAATAGAAATTGTTTTTCCTTCGTCTCAAAACGTGAAGTTTCCCTTCCGCAAGGGTCAGAAACCGCGGGAGGTATAGGACCTGGGACTAGTCGGGCTGTGACGTCAAAACAAGAACGTGGTTCTTCATATCTTGCATGCAGTTGTGAACCAAAATTGGAATTTCGCTTCATTGCCTGAGAATTCGTAGTATATTTCACTGACTTTTGTTCGTTTCTATTTGTTTGGCTCGAAAAAGTATCTCGAACTAAAGAACTAAAAAAATATCTGTCATGTACACTTTAAGAAACTAATCGCTTTGCTGATAATATTGTGGTATTCCATTCGCGATTATAGTTCTTTAATTTTTCGCTACACAAATACTTTGTTAATACAACTGGGGACAGTTCTGGTGAATGAGACTAAAATCTAACTACAATCGATACTTTTCACTTCCCAGGCGAGTCGAATGACAATCAGTAAACTTGCAAGTGACGTGGCCGAGAATTACTGGGAAACAAAAGGAATGAAACACGCTCTACAGGCCGAGAGGGGCTATAACCTAATGACCACAGAAAAGCTGGAAAGACTCAAGGTACAAAAGGCTTACTCACTGGGGTGGAGGGAACGTTGTTCCGCCCCAGTCTGTTAAACACAGCTTTCGTACGGGTCCTGGAAAACCTGGAAAAGTCCTGGAATTTTATTGTGGTATTTTCCAAGACTGGAAAGTCCTGGAAAAAGGCTGCTTGTCTTGGAAAGTTCTGGTAAACTCAAGTAAAACTATGAGATGTGTGGGAGACATTACGGAGAATTAACATTGGGATATTGGGAGCGAAGGGTTAATGTGAATTTTAGAATCCTGGAAAAATCAATCTGAGTCCTGTAAATTTGTTTCTTAAAAAGGCTATGAACCCTGTAAACACGGCAGTGTCGTAGACTTGAGAGTACTCTCAGCTCGTGTGACCGACGCTTTGCACATATACATATTTTTACAATTTTCATTTATTCTCCCTGTTTCTCTTTTTCTACTGCCTATAATTTAACTCTCGTTTCTTTTTTATTATTACTCTTTATTGTCGTATGTTGGTTCTTTCTTTGTAGGAATCAACAGCGCGGCAAATGGAAGGTTTAGCACTAGAGCTGGATACGCTGCGTCGTTCAGCACACAGATGACACCGTTTTATATCTTGAAAACCAGCACTGCTCACCGCACGAGCTTGTGTAACCAGATGGTTGATGCCACGGACAATGTGTGTTGGTTGTTTTTTTCCCAAGTAACTTTCAATACAAACGTCACGCCAGACCCAATTAACCGCACCGGCGAGTAACGCTACACAACCAGTCACAGATCACGCGTCAGATTGTATTTGGGAAATAAAACGGGCAGATCACAGTAGCCCTGCGGCTTACAGCTAATACGACAGCAGGCACTGTCCTCCAATCAGTAATTTTAGGGTTGTACGTATATTTATCTAGGGTAGAGTGTAAAATTGACATTGTACAGGTTTGTAAATTATTGTTAGTTACAGACGCCCGTTTCAACGGGCCAGCGGTGTTTTAAGAATTTGGCTTTTTAAAACAACGTCGCTTCAAATCTAAAACGAGTTCTGTTCACTGCTGGAGAATGTGTTGTCGTTATTATGTTGAAATGTAAAGGAAATATATTAGACTAGTTAGGATGAGAAAAAAAGAGTTTAAACAAGCTCAATATTTATGGTCTATTTACGAGCTTAGAGAATTAAGCAAGTGTATTGTTTTTCCTTTGCTTTGTGCTAACGGAGATCTGTCTTTTCGTGGGTGCCTACCCTAAAGTCAAATGAAACGGTAATCTGTACGGAAAGTATAGTCTACCTCCAGAGGTAGTCCCCTTTTTCCCGTTACCATTAGCTAAATTTTCCAGTTTTTAGTCTCTCGACGCAATAACACACAATCACGAGAAACCGCATAGTAAATAGAAGCGCCGTCTCATTCGGTTGGTTTGCTGATTTTGGAGAAAAGCCTTACCACTACGTAACGGTCATCCCACCTGATATATTCTGACGAATGGTAAGCACCCCATGTCGACATTAGGTTTCTCACGGCGTTTTGCTCGGCTGAAAAAAAAAACCACGAAACCAACCTTTCTATCAATTTCGCAATCTCGTATATCCAGAGAGATCTTGTTTTATTAAAGATGAAACAACAACTACATGATAAATTAAATGTTAGGAGATCTCGGAAAAAATCCGAGTCCCAGATGGGATTTGAACCCACGACCCTCCGTGATCTGGTCGGATGCTCTAACCACTGAGCTACTGGAGACTCTATGGTGAGCAAGGGTCAATTTGTGGGTCTTGACTGGAACCGTATCACGCGGCTACACAGCCAAGTAATGACTGGCACACATGAACTCACTAACAGCATCACGCTGTCACATTAAAGCATATCAAGATGCAGCCAACCAACCTCCAAAGTGAGTATATTAAGGATGAAACAACAACTACATGATAAATTAAATGTTAGGAGATCTCGGAAAAAATCCGAGTCCCAGATGGGATTTGAACCCACGACCCCCCGTGATCTAGTCGGATGCTCTAACCACTGAGCTACTGGAGACTCTATGGTGAGCAAGGGTCAATTTGTGGGTCTTGACTGGAACCGCATCACGCGGCTACACAGCCAAGTAATGACTGGCACACATGAACTCACTAACAGCATCACGCTGTCACATTAAAGCATATCAAGATGCAGCCAACCAACCTCCAAAGTGAGTATATTAAAGATGGCTGCATCTTGATATGCTTTAATGTGACAGCGTGATGTTGTTAGTGAGTTCATGTGTGCCAGTCATTACTTGGCTGTGTAGCCGCGTGATACGGTTCCAGTCAAGACCCACAAATTGACCCTTGCTCACCATAGAGTCTCCAGTAGCTCAGTGGTTAGAGCATCCGACCAGATCACGGAGGGTCGTGGGTTCAAATCCCATCTGGGACTCGGATTTTTTCCGAGATCTCCTAACATTTAATTTATCATGTAGATCTTGTTTTATATGATAAATCAACGTTATTTTTTAAATAACGTTGATTTATCATATAAAACAAGAAGATCGCTTTTTCCCTGCTTCTCCGATATCTAATTTCTTTATACTTTCCATCTCCTTTTATGTCCATTTGTCCAAGGCTTCCAACTCAAATTTTCACACATCTTATTATACTGGATAATAAAGAACCAAGAAGATGAAAGCTCCTATATCTTGAAAACAGCCGAAAATCTCTTCGACCGTTGAGGAAAGAATGAAAAGTATTTCTGACACATTTTCAGACTGGTGAAAAAAAATCGAATTTTATTTAATTTTTACACTATTTACACCGAGATCAAAATGTTCTCTTTCAACCCTTACGACCGAGTGACAAGCTCGCTGATATTGACTACGATACTTGATGTGCAAAGATCTCGGGACTTGTACTTTTTAAAAACGGACAATTTTATCGTGAACGACAGAATTTCCTATTTGGGTAAAGCGCGGGCAAAGATTGCACTTCGAATTTTGCCTTGTTACTTGATTGGTCGAGAACACTTCACCTGTCCTCTGATCAGTCAAAGGACATAACACTAATTTTGGAGTCAAACAAGAATAAGGCATAGGCGAAGACCAAACCAACAAATTCGAAAGTCACTTTAAAACCATCTACGACGAAAATCAATGGTCTTGAGTATACGCTAAAGCCTTTGATACAACGAAGCGTCAGGCGAGTCCGCGCTCATAAGTCGGCCTGGTAGGTGCATCAGATCGACGATGTAACTTTTAGGAGGAAACCTGGGCTGACCGTCTCTGGCTTCTTCACAAAGCATCACCTCGTTCCAGGCCCTGTTATAGTCTCCTCGAACCAACGAGCAGCTCACTGCAATACGATCAGCTAGAGCCTGGTAACAAGAAACAAAAGAAAAAAATTATCAGCCTTGAAAATCTCTATCATCTAAGACAGAAGCATATCACCTAGGTGATATGCTTCTGCCTAAAATGGTAAGCCTTAGAGTGTTCATACGCGTTTTCTATTATACAAATATTGATGAAAATGGGATTTTTTAATGCAACTGTAAATGCACGGAGACGAGGCCATTACAAAGGTATCTGCATAGGCAATCATCTTGAATTCTTGGTCTTCATGTGACGTAATCATATTCCAAAATTAAATATTTCCTTCCCTTTGAGGTTTTAGTTTCATCAGATTAAAGACCCTATAGGAATTTGGCGTTTCATAATGTTTTAGCTCGACAGGGTTCTTCTTGTAATTTTGAGCACGATTGAATTTCCAAGCTTTTGCGTTCCGTGACATGACAATGGCGGCCCGAGAAGGCTGTCGCGGAGGTCGAAGGAAGAGTTATCGCTTTAGTTTTTGCTAACTAAACAGTGCTTGCACTAGAAGAAGCATTTATTTCAATGTATAGGATCTCTAGAGCAATAATGTTTCGTTTCAATAGCAAAACTCAGTGACAGATGTTTCTGTTACTTTACAGCCGCCATGTTTGTGTCCCTCCGAAGGGCACAAAGATGGCGTCTCCATACAAAACGTTATAAATTTGGGTGACACACTTCTACAAATAACTCGCGAATGAAAAACAGCAGAGACCTGATTCTTGGCGAGGTTGTTTATATATCAATCATCTATCGTATTCAAGATTCTTGACTTTATTCATTGACGGAATGGTTACGAATTTCTGTTTTGAACACATGACTGCTGAAAACCGAGAATAGTTGGTTAATTTTCGAAAAATGTTAGTAGTCGTTCGGATATCTTCGTTACGTGTTCGGGTTTCCCGAAGACACGATTAAAATTGAAACCTCACGAGCACTTCCCGAATATTTACTGCCTTGCGCAGTGATTAATAATTGTCTGAAACATCTAAATTACCTTGA
>JAHPZR010056080.1:0-52500 GCA_019787425.1 Platygyra sinensis | reverse complement strand
CTTCATGTCCCCATAACAAATTGTCCCCTTGTGTGTGTGGAATTCCCAATGAAATTTTCATGGTTGCCACAAACATCCATTTTCAAAATTCGCCGACGTTTCACTGATAATAATAGAATTTCCCTGACCATAAAATGCAGAATGTCAGGTCTAGTAGCGGCTTCTCCTTCTACTCGTTCATTAAGAGTGATAATTATCAACAAATTTTTCTTCTTGATTAAGGAAAAATATCGTTGAGATCACAACGACTCCAAAAGTTTCTTCCAGCCTTCAATGGTATTACATCAGCCGTATTAAATTATTTCAATTTCCCCCAACTTTCTTTCTCTGACTCAAAATAAAATTCCCTGACTTTTCCCTGACCATTTCTTGCCCTGTGGAAACCCTAATTTAAGCTGCAATGATGTTACAAGCGTTTATAGGCTTCATTGTCATTATCATCATTCACTAGACTAGAATATCATCTCTCCAGTCTTGACCAGGGACAAGCCTTCATACGCTGCCTATGAACGCAGTAAGCCGGCTAATCACATGAAAGGTCACCCAAGCTAGCACACAGTACAGGCCTCATTTAAGGTCACTCACCCCAGTCTGCAAATCTCGGTGGCGGTCGGTAAATCGTTCCCACACTGCAACACGGCCCATGCTACGCTCCTCCGCACGTCATCATTGCCTGAGCGAAGTAACTCCACTAGCCGCGGAAGACCGCCTTCCGCGCGAAACTGTAAAAAAACGTTTTCGTTTTTTTACGACTTCGCCATCTTTCTCTATCTGGTAGATTGCTGCCTTAATAAACTATTACTAACAAATACCTACTATATAACTATATCATTTGAATACTTACCGCGAATTCATTATCTAAATTACCCCGACCTACTCCCGTGCTGGCCTCGTAGCTCAGTCGGTAGAGCACCGGTAGATCTAATCAAACCCCACTGGGGCCAAATTTTCTTTGGGGACTCCCAAATTTCCTTTAAAAGGGTAGCAACCCAGGGGGATTTGGTGTATTGGCAGTATTGCCGGCACCTTAACAATTAAATAGTATTTCTATCATATCACGGGTGCTACGCGGTTCCACTACTATATACCTGTTACTAACAAAACACATTTAAATAGCCTTTTTAAGCCCTAAAAGGCACGTCGTCTCGACCAACCCCATCCTTTATATACGAATCCCCCGTGGGGAGGGGGCTTGCGGATATTTGTATGGCCCGTCACGCACTTCTCATCAACTAACGTTCATGGCGCGGAAAGATTGCGTTACGAGCCAAAATATAACGTCTGTGAAGAAGGCGGCATGAATTCGGGTTTTTTTTAGAATTATACACAGAGGCTTAGAAATACAGCCATGTCGTACAAAACCTAACAGGAAGGTTTGAATCTGTAGAAAAACTCTCTCAGAAAATGAGATTAATCCACTAGGAAGGGATAGTTGGTAATTATGACGACGATGAAAATGGATCGTAATATGGGAAACACAAGAGGCTCCGCTCTCAAGCTTGGCTTGAATTCGTACGCCTCCGAACTTTTATTTTAATATGGAATGGCTTTCAGTCTTAACGTTTAGAGTATGTTCGTAATATTTTTATTCCACAATTTATGCATTGCTTCCGATAAATAGCCACCCATACCTCGTTTCTTGAATCTGCATCACAAACAAAGGCCGCGACCGCTATTCCAGCTTTACTCTGTACAACAGAGGCACTGAAATGTAAACAATGATGAGGTAGCTTTTTATATGCAGTAATTGCTCAATAAGCGTAAATATTGGACCTTCTTTCACTACAGAATTAATCCTGTAGTATTCATCCTTACTTGGACTGTAGAGCTTGTACAAGGGCGGGAACAACGCCTCTTTGCTGAATTTCCGATCTCCATGACTCTAAAAAAGACCACCACAAAATTCATTATTACAACACAACAATAGCAGACGACACTATAGGAATTTACATCTGACCAATCAAAACAAACGTAAGCAACGAGGTAAACCACTGTTTTCCTGCGCGAGTGCACGTCTCTGTTGAACAAAGACGTGCACTCTGCGCGGGAAAACATACAGCCAGTTCCAAAGGCGGGAAAAGTAAAATACAAATACCACCAAGCGCGGGAAACGCCAAGCGCGCGAAAAAGAACCATCAAATGCCAAGAGCGGGACAAAATGCGCGAAAGCCATGTCAAGGTTTGTTTGTTTGGGGTATTAAGGTGACTAGAATACCTTCTGTAGCCAGGTTGGTGAGACACACCGCAGCATTGGCTTGGACCAGCGGTTTGGCATCATTTAAGAGCGTGATCAGCGGATCAACACCAGCCTTGTCGACTACCTCACTATAAACACATCAAAAGTCATTAATACAGAGAACATCGTTACATGTAAAACTACAACAAGGGGACATTTCCCATACGCACTCTTTTTACCTAAAAGAATTTCAAAAAAAGACTAATGAGCATTTTCTCGAATTATTGAACAGATACTTTAGGAACTGGCCAACTAAATAGACTTTGAAATCAAATTCTTAGCGCAAGGCCACTCTACAAAAAATTTCTTAAAAATTCAAACTTGACCGTTTGGCTGTCACATTAATTTTACTCGCTAGTCATTCTCACTTGCTAATACTTTCCTGTCTTGTACCAAACTACCGCGATTCAACAAAAACGATTAAAATATCGATTCTCTTTACCTGCAGTTTGTGTTGTTCGCAGTTGTGATATTCGCTAGTGCCAGGGTTGCTCCTTCTCTCACGTCGAGGGTTGTCGATACTAAGAAGATTTATTAATGGCGGGATACCCTCTGCAATGCAAATGAGCAGAATACGTGTATTTCTAGCGCCTGACATCGTTCGGATTATCTGCGAGTGCGTCGCTGTTTCCGTGTAGTAATTCAAGTTAAATTCTCGATTATTCTTCACATTCGAATCACAGCGAATAAAAGTAAAAGCTTCAGTGGTTAGGTTGCAACCCCCAAAAAGATTCTTTCTTATTAATAAAATTGATTTATGATATCTTTAATGCCGTTTTTCCCTTTTATAATCGATCGACACCCAAGATAGTCAAGAAATTTCGGACGCTTTTTATCTCAATTTCAGACACTTTGCTAAAACATAGCGAAAGTGTTTTTACGCCTAAAAAACACAAATGAGTGCTCGAACGGTTTTACTTTTGGCCACGTTTTTGTGTCCGAAATTAGAAGTCTTAAATGCTCTGAATTTTTTTGCAAGGTACTCAAGTTAGGATAAATTGCCCGTTCTTTTCTTTGGCGAGTTAAGCTGATGACACACAGGCCAATTCAGATGTATTACAAATTCTAAACTTAGCTCCGATCCGAGGCTTATGTGAATGAAACAGAAGAATCACACCGAGGATGACGGATGAATAACTTTAAATTTCTTTTGTTTTATTCCTCTCAACCTCAGAGCCAAGTTAGAATTTTAATACATCGGAATTGCCCTAATTTGTTTGACTGAAAAGGCTAAGTCTGTTACATGGAACATTTAGAAGTTCTTAATTAAGATGCTGAATACTCTTCTTCGTTGTTTGCGACAACAATCTTACCCAGCTTTCCAACCACGTCTCTGCTACTGAGGTTCTCGGACATAACAGCCAGGGCTAAAGATGCCGAGGACTGGACACCAGGATTCTATGAAAAAAGGCATACAAAACTTCCTAACTGCATTTCGCCAAAAACACTGCGCGCCAAGATGGAGTGTAAGTTGTACATACTCCTAAAAGATCCACACTAATTTACTTTAAATGTGTCATTGAATGGATGAAACAATTTGTGCAGTAAACTTGTATCATCTCTGAATTTTCAGCAGCATGCCTATACGAACTAGAGTTTGACTACACAAAAACAACCTTACCTCAGATGCTAGGAGGATTATCAATGTTTTCTCGCATTCTTGCTCATGGAATATTTTTCTATTTTCACCTAAAAAGATATTGGCAATGTGAAATGTTAAAATATCTAACAGCACAGCGAAGACATGACGTTAGCAATGTTTTGATAATCTGTAAGTATTCAGAATATGATTCAAACACACACACACAAACATCCTTACCGTTTTTAGCTGCCAAGGCTATGGCTTTGGCCTGGAAGAGGAGCACGAAATAGAAATCAATGAAATTAATCGTCCAGCCTCTGCATTGCAAATAGTTGTGAGGGTAGCCAACTTTTCTTTGTACACAAAAGTGTGGCCGTTCAGTGGAAACAAAAAAGAATCAAAACATCATTTTGGGGAATGCGCAATAAAGTTTCATAAATTTCATTAATTCACTCATCAAAATACTGCCTAAACATTTAATGGTCATTTTCGTTTGTGGAACAGATTTGTGTTAAGCCTGAGCAAAAGATCTTACCGCATGCTGTTGAACCTCGGGAATATTTGACTCGGCAGCAAATGCAAGAAGTTTCTGTAGTCCCCCAGATGTTTGTATAAGCTGTGAGTATATAAACGATAAAACTAGAGTTACAGCGATGCCTGTTAAGCGTTCCTTGGTAGAAAATTTCAGTCCTCATTTGATCGTCATTGGGTCTTTTTTATCATCAACACGGATGATAATGAAAGAATGACGTGAATGCAGCCATAACACTACTGGAAAAATGACCTAAAAAATTCAGGCTTTGAACGGGATTCGAACCCACGACCTTCGCGTTACCGGTGCAGTCAGTGCTCAGTAACAACTGAGCTATCAAAGCCACCTGAGAGCGGTCGTGTCTGGGTTAGGCCCTCTATGTTACAGATGATAAATGTGAAGATATGCGTCATTGAAAACTTTCTTTATCTACATCTTTGTCAGCGCATTACAGTTTTAACAGGTACTTGCAAGTATAAGAGGGCATGAAATACTGCTCAGCTTGTGCGTTTTGGAACATAGCCGGAAAACATTCACACTTTCCACATCCTTTTACAAATAGCACATGCAGCCCAAGATCAAGCAAAAATAAACTATTTACAGGCTTAACCATACCTGCATGCTCTCCACATCCTGAAGACAGTTGGACAGGACCTGTAAGGCTTGTACATGTAAATCTTCATATTCCTACACATAAAGGAATCAGTCCACAAATAGGTGAACAAGTCATACAAAACTGGAATACTGTAATTTGGTAACTTAATTATGCAGTCACCTGTGATGGAATAACATCCCATTATGCATACATGAAGGACCAGCTCTGATAACTCAACACCAATTTTCCTTCGCAGGGAATTGCTAGCTACGTGTAGCCCTGGCAGGTTTCACTCATTTTGGACAACAACAGATCAATTCTCACTTATTATTTACAGCCGGAATTTCATTCAACATCATGAATTTTATCACAGCTTATCACGATAACACCCTGTGTTACAAACATGTGCATAATTTTCTTTCAAAAGTGTGTAACTACTGTAAATTCTAATACTTTAGGTAATTTTGATTACTTTGTTTCCAACAAAATCAACAAGCTTTTCAAGTCCTTCCAGTTCACGCAAAGCTCCTCGATTGTCAGCTGCAAGTTTGAAAGGTAAACATCTTCATTAGTAAATTAAGAGGTCCAATGAATGCCAAAGTGCTATATTTATTACATACATGTACAGTATATTAATAATACTCATTTCTAGATGTCATTAAGTTCAATTTTATGCACTTTACCTGTGTAATTCCTTTGGTTATGAATATCTAGTTGACTTTACAAATAACAGCACCAAAGAGTATTATTGGAAACATTCATACATGTACACTCCATAAAAACATTGTTAATTATAAGGCTAGCATAACTTTTTTTATTATGATATTCATATTATTACTTTTCTCAATTACCATCAAGAGTAATCTGTATCAAGCTGTCCAATGTGAGCTGTTGAATAATGGCATACTCAGAATCTAATAAGGCTAGAAGAGGCTGCAATCCTAAAGAAAAACCAAATAAACAGAATCTGCAGGGTTATTTATATTCAAATCAAGAGTTTTGAAGAGTTACCTAATCAAAGCTGAGGCAAAGACGCCAACTTACAGAAATTTAAATCTGAGATAGAAAATTTTTCTTTCAAGGATGTAAAATCTGTCAGAAAGCATTTTCTTAACTTTTACGTTTATCAGAGGAAAATTTGGCAACCCAGTAAAGAAACTGGCAAACCAAGCCAGGGGAGGTGCCAGATAACCTCAGAGTGATAGCAGGTACACAGATTAAACTATTAAAAGGACTTACACCTGTATACAGAGAATTAACCCACACAAAGACAAAAGCTGAGCAAGGCTGTCAACTAACCATTAAATTCTCTTATTGCTGATCTGCTGTGATAATCCTGAACTAACAGAGAAATAGCTTCAACAGAGTTTTTCTGTGAAATTAGAACATTATAAAGTCAGTCATGAATGTTACCGCGGCAGTGATATAAATGCCTGTTTACAATAAATTTAAAACAAATTGAAGTTTACTGGTGACTGTCTTAAAACAAATACGCTTGCACTAATAAAAACTTAATATGTAATCTTCAATTATATTACTTTTAATTTAGTATTTATTTATTTATTCATTTCGATTATCATTTTAAAGTCAAATTGCCTTGAGCATTATTTCAATGCATCTGAGAGCTAAACCAGTTCACTCCTGACCAGTATAGCTACACCGTACTGTACATGTGGTCCCACACTTTGTAGCAATTGAGTGACTTGATCACACAATGTGTTTTTGGAGCATTCTTCCCCCTAGCCCCCTCCCTTACCTCCCCCTCCCCTCCTGGATGCAATATTGCTTCATGTGGCCCATCACAGGTAACACTCCAGGATTTTGCTAAGTTGACCTTCATACAGTAAGTTATGATAAAATGTTCTGGTAGCCAATGCGTACAACTCCTAAGTTGAAAGTTCATGACTACCATTCAGTGGAGAAGAAAAGTTTACAGTCATGAGCAATGTAAATGTACCATTCAGTGGCGAAGCGAAGTTCATAGTTGTATTGAGAAATGTAAGAATGTAAGAATGTAAGAATGTAACGTGAGCACTCTTGTGTGGTCTCAAATTGAACTTACAATGTCATGATTGTATGTACTACAGTGTAGATGTTTAAAGTCTTAATTAATTTACACCTGCACATCACAGTCTGTGGATGATAGAAGCTTTATAATGGGCTCAAGGCCTCCTTGTTCAAAGATCTCCACTTTGCAAGAAAATTCGGCTGTGAAAGTACAGATTAAAAAGAAAATTAAATTTTAGTGCAAATATGTAATTGACTCTACCAGAAATAGAGGTGCCATTACATGACTTTTTGTACGAATGGATATGCAACATTTTATATTACGGATACTGCAATAAAAATGAAATGCAATTTAACATATTACAGATATTACAGATGTGCTTATAGGTTGTTGGTACTGTACACTTAGATAAGCCAAAGTGGTGTCGTTTACATTATCAACTTACCTGCCATTGATGAAAGTGCTAAACTTGCAAATTCATGACACAGAACATCCTCTGAATAACAACAGTAACAAAATTTTTTATTAAAGTACATGGGTTTGGTTTTTAATTGTTACTTAACAGTGATACTTACAAGTATAAACAGCCCTGGATTCATTCAAATTAATATTACTGCTAAAGACGCTGCTTCTGTAATAAATCAGAAACTGAATAGCAATGTAAATAATTTAACAGCTGGTGTAAATTGCTCCTTGTCGCTGGAAATGTTATCTGATTTCAACCTATGGCTCTAAACATTAATTGTACATTTGCCACTCTCTTTTTTAAAATTTGGCTTTTTCAACCTATTTTGTTTCACATTATTGCTGTAGAAGCAATCTATGCAGAGATCGCTTTTGAGTACAGCAGTGTCATTCGACAGTGTTTAGCAAACCGGTCATGCATGTCAAGATCTGAGAAAGGTGACATATTGGTCTGCATGGTTTCCACTGTTAAGAGTAAGTTGATACCCTGCAATTTGTTATATGCGTTGCTAGTTTGGATTGTTTTACCCACAATTTAGCTCCTTTAAACAATTAATTTTGCCGGGTCTCACCTGAGACAGGTGTCACTATCCTTATAAAACATAATACATGTACTTCTATTTGTCTGACTGTTTTGTCTTCACTGAGCTCAATGTTTAGGTTAATCTCGCTCTTTGATGACTTTGTTATCTGACATTCTGACAGCGGCTGGTAATCAAGCCTATGATTATTCCAGATATCACAAAAACTGAACCTAAAAATTGCTTTTAATTATTATACACTGTACATGTAACAAATTTAAAGCAAAGCGACATTATGTTGAAGAAACAAATCAACCAGCCATTTTCTTACTCCACTATATATGCGTGATGCCACACCACCCATGAACTTGGCATTTCTCTTGGAAATCGTGCATTACGCATGCAACCTACAGATTATTCACTAATCTGCAACAAAATTAGTGAATAATCTGCAGGTTGCACTGTTTCTTTAAAGATTTAGCTTTTAGCCAATGAGAAGACAGATAGTGACTACAATAATTATTTTTAATAAAATGAGTTACTGGCATGTACATATGTAAGGTTTAGTGTATAATTGAACTCTATATTTATAAAATGAACTTACCATCAGGTCCTAGTAATGTGACTAGTGGCTGAATGCTTGACAGCTTTCGGAGTTCTTTTTTAACATTTGCTGAAAGTTATGAAACAAAAAAAAACTTGTATAACACTGTTCATAATAAATTAATTTACTCCATACCAGTAGTAGTTATTGTATTAATAACTACAATTATTGTCCTAGATATGTTATCCTCAAAGATCGAATAATCTTGTTCATGGAATTTAGATTTTTGAGTTTCTGCAAGAATTTCTGATCGATCCCTAATGTGAGATTCCTCATTTAAAAAAAAAAACCTTTTGATAGTATTAAGATAGTATTTGTTTCTTCGAAATGATATTTTGTATCCTTCAGTGTATCACAAAGCCCTTGGAAAAATCCTAATATAGAACTTAAGATAGCAGGCTCTTCTTGAGATCTTTATTAATTAGAAGTTCTTTATTTGACTTCTGGCAGGTCTTTATCGACAATACTTGATATTAAAAAGGTCATCTAGCTTTTATGAACTAACCATTCTGTGCCATGGTACCAAGGCACATGGTGGCATTTCTTCTGACAACCTTATCTTCAGATAAAACCTGCTTTAAGAGAGGCCCCAGGGCTCCAAGATTTAACAACTCCTGTCTGTTCTCATCACCTGCGGCACAAGAATTAAAGGATAACTATTGGCTGAAGAGTTGAACTTCATAGTTCTAAGAAATAGCTAGGGAAACTTATACAGGCCAGTCTTGTTATTTTTTCTTTGAACACCAGACTCGAGTAAGATTTACATGAGGCAGAAAAGGTTCTTGAAAGTGTCAAACAGCATTTACTAAAATGCCAAGATTTGACACTTTGAAGAGCCTTTTCAGCCTGACTTTAGCTTGTCGTCATAGAGTCACACATGAGATGAGTTTCTTACTGGTGTTATTTTCCAGTCTGCAAATTAATTCTCCAATATATAAACTGTAGGGATTTCCCTGTTAGATTACTGAATGTCAGGCATGCATGACTGCCCCATAAGAAGGGTTACCTTTTAACTGGTGCTATTTAAATAATACTAATACTAATACTAATACTAATACTAATACTAATACTAATACTAATACTAATACTAATACTAATACTAATACTAATACTAATACTAATACTAATACTAATACTAATACTAATACTAATACTAATACTAATAATAATTTATTACTATTGAGCGCTATTTACAATGACAGATCAATAACGCTTTACAATTAATGTCTCTAATATTAAATTAAAATCTCGACTAATTCAAATATAATGATATATTACAATTCAAATTGGGGTACTAATACTAATACTAATAACAACAATAATAACAATAACAATAATAAAATGACAATGATGATGATAATGAGAATGAGAATGAGAATGAGAATGAGAATGAGAATGAAAACAATACTTAATGTTATTTAACCAGAGTGACCTCTTCGGCTAAAAAAAAGCTGATATCAACAAAAGCCCTACAAAAGTGAAAAAAAACCAACTAAAAAGCCTAAATACAGCCACTAACTTTAACAGTAATTTTAAAAACTTGTGATCTATAGAATTCTAAAATATGAGTTTTAAAAATCATGACTGAATTAAGATCCTTTATTTCATTAGGAATATCATTAAAAAGTTTGATCTATTAAAATAAAAAGATGTCCTTGCAGGTCTCAGTTCTCACGTTGGGAGCATTAAGCCCTTCACACTTCCCCTCATGTTCTGGATAGTTTTATAAGCCTTAAAATAGTCCTTAAAAAACACTGGAGGGATCCCTTTAAGCATTTGAACATTAAATTAGTAGTATACATGTCGCGCCTCAATAGACAAGGGAAGCCATTTTAAATCCTTCTCAACATCTGAATCTTTGGTCTTCAAAACAATCTTTTCCTCTCTTCTCTAGTATAAACAAATTGAAGGCAATGAGCTTTCAGCCTACAAGTAACATATTGGTTCGACAAACAGAAATTAGGAAAAGTTATTTTCTTAGCACCAACTTTCCAGGATTTGAACCAAGCCGCGCCATTGTGCCAATCCCACACTGTAATTAAAATTGTCCCTTAAAAAAATGGCCAATGGGACAATTTGACCCTTCAAAATCTAAGGGAAAAACTTGAATGCAAGCACAAATGAAGAGATTTAGTTCAGTACAGAAATTACAAGCTAAAACAGAGCGTGGAAAGTGCACGTTGTCCATTTAAAATTCAATCTCAAGTCACGTTTCAGTCACACTCTACTGAACACATATACGTCTTATGCTCAACCAAGTGCAGTGAACGCACTTGCAATCTATAACATGTCACATCGAAAACCCTTTCGAACAATAGAAAACTTTTTCATTTCAAACCAAAGCCAGACTGAATTAGAGAAAAATAATACTTAAGATGAACAGTTTACAGTGTATTTATCAGGAAGAAACAGATGAGGATCAAAAGAAACCGAAAAATCATGAACTTTCCAGAAAACTTGGCTGCAAGGTCACACATGGTTGCACTATGAAAAGGAGGCAATGGTCTGCTACATCTATTTTTGTTGGAAATCTAAGAATACATTTAACCCCCTTGCAACAAAAACTTAACTTTTCTTGTTTGTATCACTTTTCTTGTACCATGTATTGCAAGGGTCAGGTGAGAAAAAGTGTTTGGTTGGCTTGCTTGTATGAAGTAAAAAAAAAATGTCGATTACAATAATGTAATTCGACATTTTTTTAATTTGTCTGTCCCCCTAAAAATAAAAATGTCCCCCAAATTTTATTCAAGGGGACAATTTGTTCCCCAGTGATCAAATCCTAGCTCAAACCCTGAACTTTCTAATAAAACATTCATGTGTTGTTGGAAGTTTTAAGAACAAAATGGAAAGCTAACATTGCACAGTATACAATCATACACTGTAGCACTTGAACTCTGCAATATAAGTCCTAGAATAGCTTTTACTTAATCCTCTGATATCTAACTGTAATTGCAAGCAAACTCACACTTCTCTGCAAACTTGTACAGTGCTTCACAAGCTGACTGAAGGACATGTTCCTCTGGAGAGTCTAACATCAACACAACTGTATGAGGCTTTCTTGCTGACAAGTTCCAGAGGATCAAACTGTTAACAAGATGATTGCACATTACTATTAATAACAAATAAGTACTTATAGTAATTGGACTAAGTGGAGTGCAATTCAAGAGGAAATTGGACAAGTAATTTCAAAATTGGATGAGCACATAGTACCAAGCTGATTTGAAGTTACAAGCACAATAATGTACATGTACAAATTTTGAAATTTAAGTCATTTGAGAACTTTTTTTGAATGAATAGGGAGTACCACCTTCCTTAACTGTACAAAACATTAAGAAGGAAGCCATTAACTTATGTATAATTGGCAGGTGAATCACCTGGGTGTCCAGTTACAGGCATCCAATTACAGCTTGTTGAAACTGGACACCTGTAATTGGACACCTAATAATTTATTAATAACTTTTTTAAGCAATAAATAATGCAAAGAAAGGTGTTTCCTAAAGGGTTCTAACACATTCTTTATTCAGGGCTTCTGATATTACGCGATGGTGCGATTTCGCATAATCGACCTAAAATCGCAACATATAAATCGCATTATTCATGAAAAATCGCACAATTTGTTCAAAATCGCACAATTTAAGAAAAGAAAGACCAAAATCTCGCTTTGTATTAAGTTCTCCGATATTTTAATCGTTATCTAGGGGCTTTTGATCTTTCAAATGGCATAAAAACTCACCTGGAAGCGTTCGTTCGTTGAACAAACGATCAACAAGGCGTTTTATGCGTCATTTTACATGTTGGGGACCTGGTGCTAGTTTTCAATATTAGGCGAGTGATCATTGGCAATCCATCTTTCTAAACACACCAATTACAATCGTTGATATATTTTAAAGATGTCATTTGATCACTTCATACTTGCGATGTAAGTATAGGCATGAATACTGCATGATAATCGAGTCGCTTACAATATGTAGCGTATCTTCTTTTCTTATTAGAGGTGATAACTTCATGCATGCCCAGCAAGAAAATAAACATCAATAGAGGTCGATATTAAACATGTTTATCACTGCAAATGAGCTATGCTTGTGTCCACTGGAGTTGTTTTCGGTTTAATACATGTATTTGCATGTAACACTAATTGACCCAATTCACAATCTGAGCTGATTTCAATTATTTAAAATGAGACAACATTTCAAATGATTTATTTCAGCTGTTTCCATCATTCCTATGTGCTCTAATTGCTTCTTGAACAGCAAAAAATGAATCGTGCTCCTCTAAGACCTAATAAAACAAGATTAAATTAGCTAAAATGAAATCGCATAATTTATCGCATAATAGACCTTTCTTGCCGCATAATGAGACTTAAAAGGGCCGCATAATTTCCTATTTTTTTTCGCACCCTATCAGAAGCCCTGTTTATTGTACTGTACATTGAAAACAGTATTTGAGAATTACAACCTTTTTTGTGAGAAGATGACAGTCTTTAGTACTTAAGTGCTAAAATTATTGGGCATCGTGTATCAAATAATCTTACACAGATTGCCCCCTGGAAAGCTGTCATGTAGAAATGTTTTTCAATCGAAAATAGTATTGTTTGTTTTATTAACATTTTCCTACGGCATGAAAACAAATAAATAAACTATACAATGTTAAGACAGGCAATATTTTGAAGCAATAAATTAATCTAAGCTTTTATTGCTTAAAAAAGTGAACTATGGAGTATATCAACAACAGCACAATAACCTGAAATAGGTTAATACCGATACACAGATGTTTTGAGGTCTCTAAAAAGCTGCACAACTGATAAGAGCTGGACAGAACGCCGCGAAGCGCAAAGTTTAAATCGTTTTCAATTCGACTACCCGTGAATTCCTAAACAGAACTTAATTCTGCTTAGCCGTTCAACTACTCGAAAGTAAATTAGAAAAATGATTGAAAGCACTATCTCAATGGTCGAGTGCTTTTTTATCATGAATAATAAATCATGAAAAGAACGCGAAGGTTTCCCGCAACTTCAAAAAGTCAATTTCATTCTGAGAAATCAATTGGCTGATTTTCGGTTGACTTTTCTGCAAAATTACCAACCTCATCTTTAGCTGGAGTTTCTGGTTCTTTAGCTTTCTTTTTCCCCATATTTCTAGCAGTAGCTAGGCAGCCTTCAAAGCAAGTTGGAAGCTTTTAACTCTGGAAAAAAGAACTTCAAATTTTCACTACAAAAACACCGCCATTTTCTACCAAACTGAGGTTGCTATAGTAATCAGACACCTTCAGACTCAGTCTCCCGCTCAAAATCATAGAAAAGAGGCTCGCCCCAAGCCTTTCGCGTTCAAAATACACTCTGATTCATCGTCACATGAAAAATGGTGTACGTATCGGGAAGTAAGTGAAATTTTGAGGGTCGAAAATTGCCCGATTATGACCTGTATTCCAACATTTTTTTCGTTTCAATCCACAGGTAACGTGTTAGAAAACAGATCAATCTGGAGATTGTCCATATTTTCAGATGTCTTCTGGGGAATTATCAACTTCGTAATTTTATTGTAAGACACATTCATTATTTTGTGCTGTTTTGTTAATTTCTCAAGTTTAGCACACGTAGGTCTTCATCTTAAAGTTTCTGCTATCTGTAGCACTGCTGACATTCTGCTCATTTTTTCCTTCCTTTCCATATATATCAACAGCTTCCAGACCATGTTTTCGGTAAGTACATTCAAAGTTGGGTTTAATAATGCGGATAGAACTTTAATAACTTGATCAATACTGTATGAACAAGCGAATTAAAATCGCAGCTGACAGGATAATTTGCCTTCACGTCATCAGCTTGAGCCCTGCTTGATCACTTGTACTGGTACATACCAGAACAAAACTCTATATTTACCGACTCCTATTACCATGATTTTAAACTGTTGTTTTCTTTTTGTTCTCAGCCTGGATTAACGAAATATGGTAACTCATATACAACTTCAGAATACCGTCCTGGAGGAGGGTAAGTTTGTTTCCAGATTTAGCAACTTTTAGTCTGAAATGCTGATTGAGAATCCCTCTCCAGAAACATTCTCATAACCCGGAAGAGACTTCATTCACCTCAACCAGTGGTTAGAATACAAGTATTTCTAAAAGATTTCAACTCTTACAGTACATGCTACTAGATTCTGGGCACGGGCATCATCAAGTCAAACATTGTCAATGAACTCACTATTACTTCACGAGTAGTGGCCAAAATCATTTTAATATACTACATTCATCATAGGTTTTATGTTGTTTCATGCAACAACACTTAAGGATGTTTGCACCCATTGCTACTGCGCATCTCTAGTGTGCACGCTATACATCACATGGCGCATGCCACGTCATGTATTTCAGGCGTGCGAGCCAAGTTGAAACTCGACAAAATATAGAGCTGGTGACCTTTGCGTAAACTTGGTGCGCGAATATCTTTGTTGGATGCTCAGTGACCCCACCTTTTTTTCGGCAGATCACTTCCTTTTCTGATTCTGTCCATTATACTAACAAAACAAAAAAAATCTGTAGGTGGGAAGTTTTAACTATTTCTTATATACTATTCAAATAGGGTTGAATTGGTACAAATGTATATGGATACAGGTGTGAGTGACTTAGAAGTTGCACTTATTAAGGCTAATTCTACCTACATGTAATTTAATGACATGTGTATCAAAAATCTGTCAAATAGGCCTACATATGCGGTGTTAAACACACATAACTTAGATATGATTCTTCAACTTAGATATATATGCCAATAGTAACGAATCCGGCCAGAATCGTGTCAAGTGACTGGAAATCCTAGAAATGATATGATCTTTGATACACTGTATCTTCAAAACGAGTTTGGTGACCCCCAATTTCTTTTTACATTTTTAATCTAATCTTATCATTTCACTGCATGCCTGATGGCCATGTGACCAGCACAAAATTTTGATTGGGTTTGGTATCAATGTTACTTCAGTGGTACGTCACATCCGCAATGGACTCTTTCTTCCATTTATGGCCATTTATGGTAATCAGTGAGAATAAACAACGAAACACATTGTATAGGGCAGAGCTCAATTCTTAATTTATACGATCAGAAGTGATTTTACACAAAAACCCCACCAACTGCATCCAAACTTTTGAAACTGATTCCCTTTTTATCCTTGATACGTTGTTTAAAGGTGCGTAAAGGGATTTACTTCATATTTTTGACTTCGTTTTTTTACGACAGTGTTTTCGCACAGAGAACTGGTCAAATGCCCCCCTTGTTTGCAAGCAAATGCGCTTGCAGACGACTTGGCGGCCTTTCTTCGTAGTGGTCCTCAAAACTTTGTCTGATATCTCGAAGCGGAAGCATTAGATTTCGCTCCGATGAAACCTAGAACACGGATACGGCCGGTTTAGTGTATATGGACAACTCGCGCGCTTACCTCAGCGGAGCTTTGCAACTTGGCCGAGATAAAAAACTTGATCACGTCACATCCTAAGACGGGCCAGTTGGCCCGCTATATATATTTGCTGGCTTCCTCAGTGTTTCATCGTAAGTTTAGCGGTTTAAGATTAATGCAGCGCATTACCAGTGGAGGCCGGGAGTCAGATATTTATACCCTACAGAAAACTCTCTTGACCAAACTTTCACAGCATTTGCTAACACACAGACATTTCGTAACCGGTCGTATATGTAATCCATAATTTGTACTCCTCACGAAATCTCATCAACTAGCTGTTCCGTTAAAAAACTTTGAATAGTTATGTTATTTGCTGCCCATTGGGAGTAGGATCTGTGTATTTTGTGGTCGCAGAAGCGATCGATACTCAACGACAAAATACACTTAGCCATGCACCCGCGCTTTTCACAGTTGGTTGAATTTCTAGAATAGTCTGTAGATTCGTAGAATCAAAGAGACAGTTTTATGGCCTCATTAGCAGCTGAAACTGGGATAACTCTCAATAATCAATTGCATGGAGACGCTTTTCATGTAGCCAGTGGCATTAATGACATTATCATATTATCGACTGAAATTACACCAAGTTCAAGTAAGCTAAGTTAAAAAGCCAAGACTGAGATGACCCAAACTTTTGAATTTTTGCAGAGTTCAATGCTTTGCTGGAGCAATATCTTTATTAGACATGACGTGTACTGAGCAGTTTCAGTTTTCGAACCCTTTAATCTTTACGGATCGACTATCCGGCCGATTTTTGTCCCTGAGAAACTTACATTACAAGAAAGTTTGAAAGGCAGAGTGTTTGAGATAAAAGGGTCATCAAACCTCTCAGCAGAGAAGAACAACTTGCACTGAAATATCGATCGTGTAACTGAAAGAGAAACCGGAACTACATGAAAGTCATGAAACACATAACTCTACCGTCTGTTTATCAGTAGTATTCTACAACTAAAAAAATACACGAAAATTACTACAGTCAATTGAGAAAAGGTTGAAAAGCAAGTAAGTTTTACTGAAGTGAAATGAAGCTTTAGTACAACAGATACAAAAGTGCTTGATACAATTAACTCAGAAAGCCACGGAGTCTCACTTCCCTCAAGGCGGATAAAAATCAGAAGTAACCAAACAAACAGTCAAAAAAGCTAAAGTAGCCAAGTTGTGAAGAATTCGAAAGTACATTAAGAGTAGAAATTATCACTATGCCAGTCAAAGGCCACAGGATCTTTCACTGAACAGGCCAGTGTTCGAGATCAAAGACTTTCAGTTCCCGCAGCCATACAGTCAACATCGAGGTCAGTTGCTCATCCGATGGATTTTAGTGATCTTGTTTGTTGTGTGAAGTTATCAGTTTTGTTACATGCCGCTTCTGGACCGCGTGATCCAAAAGACTTCGCAAGTTATAGGCTGAAGGGATAGACAGTACTGGGGAGACTGTAATAGACGTAAACAGATCTCATGTTCGGTGGAAACCCTTTATACTGTCAATTAAACACTACAATACAATGTGTTTTTGTAACATGAAGCGAAACGTTCTCAATCTAAGTCATGGTCATGTAAAAGGTGCTTCCATATCAGCTAGAAGAGTGAATATTACAGCCTGCAAGCTCTGCACCGGCATAAAAAAACTGCATGACAACGTGGGCTTGCCCTCTAGAGACAACCTGACTGACAACTGAAGTTTTTAAACACGACCGCTCGCATAAAGAGGATATCTCCCCAGAGTTGTTAGTAGACAGATAGCTCAGCTAAAGGGAGATAAAACCAAACAAACATTTTGGACCCATAGTGTTTATAACCGTCAAATTACAGAGAAAACTTACAAATCAGTCACTAAACGCTGACAATGAATGACGGCAAAACATCATGTAACGGAGGACAACTGCTGGATGTGCTGGGCATATTTTTATTTTAGTTTTATACTCCGTGATAAGCTCGTGGACAGGCTAACCTTCACAATCGCGACGATGAGCAAAAGATTCTACGGCACGAGTATAACTGCTAAAAACAAAATCAGACTTCAATCTTTGATCACAACCTTAACAGTTCCGTTGTGTCGGGTATAAAGTTAACTCACTATGTTGCCTAGCTTATCCTAAAAGTATAAAAGTTACAAGAAGTAACTGAATGATCACTGAACAGTACAAAGGACATCATTAACCCCCCACGTCAGTTGAAATTTTTCAGATTTCACGTTCATCCTCAACATCAGTCGCCGTATGGCCGTCATCAAGTTTAAACTGGTTCTGTATTAAAAGGTATTTCGACTGAAGATCACTAGGGCAGTTTTTGGACCTACGATTGCTGACGCCACGACGAAAAAAGGACGCACCACCACATGTAAATAGCTTGTATTTTGCTATTCCGAAATCGGAAAGAGCCCCACTGAAGCTGTCCACCGAAATAAGGTTCAACCCACAGCCAGTAGTTCTGTATAGCCTACGCTATCCTCAGGGCCCGTGATTCCTTTCCAAATTGTTTTACCGTACTAGTTTAGCAACTGAAGCCTTGAAAATTCCACTTAGGATCGCACTGAAAGGGAAACATCTCCTTTTCCTATCATCAAAACATCCCTTTGATTTTCTGTTTGTGGCTATGGTGAAAAAACTCCTTTGGTAAGGTTGCTTGGAATGCCTGTCCTACAAGTGGTTCATACCACAGTCTGCAGATCCTTCAGAACTTCATCGGCCATAGTTTCTCGTTCAAAAACTAAGACAAAAATGTCCCACTCTTCAGGACGTTGAAAAGAGAAGACGGAGTTGGAGCACTAAATTATAAATTATATACTTCCCTTGTACTGCATGCTGATCATGTGACCAGCAAACAGCAGTTATGATTGGCTCAGATATAATCTATCCAATTATAGGCGGGAAGTAGCCACTTTCACAAATGGACTCCACTTTCTACTTAGGTTAACATTAGAATAAAACAGTATATAAGATTTTATTATTCAACAAATTGCAACACTATCCAAATATGGTCATGATGCTCTCGATATCTGTTCATCCGTAGAGGTAACAGATATCCGGCGATATACGTAAGCTTCGTACGTAGGGAAGAAAAAGTGAAGTGAAAAAATGTTGACAGAAGTTAAAAATTACCCCCCCCCCCCCCCCCCTTTCTCTAAAACAATTTGGAAAGGAATCACGGGCCCTGAGGATAGCGTAGGCTATACCAGACTGTAACTGGCTGTTGGGTGGAACCTTATTCGGTGGACAGCTTCAAGTGGGGGCTCTTGTACGATTTCGGAATAGCAAAATACAAGCTATTTACATGTGGTGGTGGTACTTTTTCGTATGGCGTCAGCATCGAGGTCCAAAAACTGCCCTAGTGATCTTCAGTCGAAATAACTTTATACAGAACCAGTTAAACTTGATGAAGGCATACGCGACTGATGTGAGGATGACGTGAAATATGAAAATTTCAACTGAAGTTAATGATGTCTTTGTACTGTCAGTGATCATCAGTTACTTCTTGTAACTTTTATACTTTTAGGATAAGCTAGCAACATAGAGTTAACTTTATACCTGAACAACGAACTGTTAGTTGTGATCAAGATTGAAGTCTGATTTTGTTTTTAGCAGTTATACTCGTGCGTAGAATCTTTTGCTCATCGTCTCGATTGTGAAGGTTAGCCTGTACACTAGCTATCACGAAGTATAAAACTAAAATAAAAATATGCCCAGCACATCAGCAGTTGTCCTCCGTTACATGATGTTTTGCCGTATTCATTGTCAGCGTTTAGTGACTGATTTGTAAGTTTCTCTGTAATTTGACGGTTATAACACTATGGGTCCAAATGTTTGTTTGTTTTATCTCCTTTACTGAGCTATCTGTCTACTAAACCTGGGGAGATATCCTCTTTAGCGAGCGTTCGGTTAAAAACTTCAGTTGTCAGTCAGTTGTCTCTAGAGGGCAAGCACACGTTTCATGCAGTTTTTTATGCCGTGCAGAGCTTGCAGGCTGTAATATTCACTCTCTAGCGATATGAAGCACCTTTACATGACCATACTTAGATTGAGAACGTTAGCTTCATGTACAAAACAACATGTATTGTAGTGTTTAATGACAGTATAAAGGGTTTCCACCGAACATGAGATCTGTTTACTCTATACATTCTCCCAGTACTGTTATCCCTTCAGCCTATAACTTGCGAAGTCTTTGGATCACGCGGTACAGAAGCGGAATAGAGCAAGAATGATAACTTCACACAACAAACAAGATCATTTATATCTATCGGATGAGCAACTGACTTCGATGTTGATGTATGGCTTCGGAAACTGAAAGTCTTTGATCTCAAACACTGGGCTGTTCCGCGAAAGATTCTGTGGCGCGCCTTTGACTGGCATAGAGCCGGATTTCTACTCTTAATGTAGGTTCGAATTCTTTACAATTTGGCAACGTCATTGTGATTTTGATCTGCCGGAGTGAAGTGAGACTCGTGGTTTTCTGAGCTAATTGTATCAAGCACTTTTGTATCTGTTCTAAGCTTCAGTTCAGTAAAGCTCACTTGCTTTTCAATTGCAGCAATGTTAACAATAACAATAATATTGCAGTAATGTTCGTGTTTTTTTAGTTGTAGAGAATCTTGTCGTTTGCAGTGCACCAGTCAATTTTATAAACAGACAGTAAAGTTACGTGTTTTATGACTTTCAGTTAGTTCCGGTTTCTCTTTCAGTTGCACGCTTGATATTTCCAAGTTGTCCTTTTTCGTCGAGGGCATTTATTTCAAACTGTCTGCAATCATTCAGTCCAGTCCAGTGGCTCTTGTAATGCCTGTTTCTCAGCGACAAAGTTAAGCGGGACAGCTGATCCCTAAAGATAAAAGAGCCTGAAAACTGAAGCTGCTACACGTCATGTCTAACAAAGAGATTGCTCTAGCTAAGCTTGAGCTCTTCAAAGTTTCAAAAGTTTGAATCCTCTCAGTCTTGACTTTTTGCCATGACTTGGTATAATTTCAGTCCGCGCTGATAATATAATGTCATTAATGTCACTGGCTTCAAGAAATGCGTCTCCATGCAATTGACTATTGAGAATCCCAGTTTCAGCTGCTAATAAAACCATAAAACTGTCTCTTTGATTCTAAGAATCTGTAGACTATTCTGGAAATTCGATCAACTGTGAAAAGCGCTGGTGCATGGCTACAACCGGTAAATTTTGTCGTTGAGTATCGATCGCTTCTGCGACCACGAAATACAGAGATCCTACTCCAGTGGGCAGCAAATAACATAACTATTAAACGTCTCTTTTTTAACGGAACAGCTAGTTGATGAGATTTTGCGAGAAGTACAAATTATGGATTACATACGACCGGTGACGAAATGTCTGTGTGTTAGCAAATGCTGTGAAAGTTTGATCAAGAGAGTTTTCTGTAGAGTATAAAGATCTGACTCCCGGCCTCCACTGGTAATGCGCTGCATTTATCTTAAACCACTCAACTTAGGATGAACACTGAGGAAGCCAACAAATATAGCGGGCCAACTTGCCAGTCTTAGCATGCGACGTGTTCACGTTTATTTCGGCCCAGCCGCAAAAGCTCCGCTGAGCTAAGGACGCGAGTTGTCCATATACACTAAACCGGCCATATATACGTGTTCTAGGTTTCATCGGAGCGAAGTTTAATGTTTCTGCTTCGATATATCTGACAAATTTTTGAGGAACGCTACGAAGAAAAGCCGCCAAGTCGTCTGCAAGCCCATAACCTTGCAAACAAGGGGCCATGTGGCTAGTTCTCTGTTCTAAAACACTGTCGCAATAAAACGAGGTCGTTAGTAAGCATTCAAAAATATGAAGTAAATCTCTTGATGCACCCTAAAACAACGTATCAAGGATAAAAAGCGAATCAGTTTGAAAAGTTTGGAAGCAGTTGGTGGGGGTTTTGTGTAAAATCACTTCTGATCGTATAAATTAAGAAATGAGCTCTGCCCTATACAATGTGTTTCATTATCTATTCTCACTGATTACCATAAATGGAAGAAAGAGTCCATTGTGGATGTGACGTACTACTGCAGCCTGAAGTATCCTGGATACCAAACCGGCCAATCAAAATTTTGTGCTGGTCACATGGCCAGCAGACATGCAGTAAAATAAAGTGTATATGTTAAGAATTGAGCTGTACCCTAATATAAACCATGACGTTGTTTGTTCTTATTGGTTAATATATAAATAAAAGGTGGAATCCATTGTGAAATTAATGTGACGTTCTGTTGCTTAGCCAATCAAATTTGTTGTTTGCTTCTTTTGTGAATGTGAAGTATTCTAATTGCTCTGACGTCCTCTTTCACTCTCAACTCCTAAAGTGTTAAGACATACGAAATCAGTTTTGTGACAGCCTTTGACTGACGAAAAATATGGCCCATCCAGTCATCTAGCTGTCTACCGGTCTGCAAGTATCAGCCGCTTTGGGGAAGGATATTTTATGCAACTTACCAAGGAGTATTTTATGTGCCACAAACGGGAACTACTCCTATTGCAAGGGATGTCTTATTTATAGTAGAAGAATATCCTTTTACCTCGACATTAAGAGAAGTTTTAGACGACGTGTTCACACAGCCTTATAGTCAACGGGTTTGGAAAGCAATCACCGGCCCAGATGATACCCCAGGCCAAAATGACTTCAGGCTGTGGGTCGAGCCTGGCTTGAGCGGAGCGCTACCACTGCAGTCCCCACGCAGATTCAGGGTTGATACATGTACTCCATTCCGGATAGATGGTGTTCCGTTCTCACATGGCGTCAACATCAAGGTATCTGCCCTTTCGCCTGCTTGAGTTAGCCTTCGGTAGAGGAACTAAAAAGACTGACACGGAACTTGAAACTCTGCAGGACACATTTATTGACAGTTCAGACAGAGTATTGTCGATACTACATGTAGTTCAGCGAGTTTATTTTTGTAACTTTCTGTACTGTGGAAATCAATCAAGTTTATTCAATACAGGTAACGTTTAATTTTCTCGTATTCAGCAGTCATCTCACTAGAGTAAATTTGTAGATAAGCGTACCGTTTTAATACTTATGATCTCAATCAACTAGGATATACATTAGTAGTGTATCTGTCGAGATCGAAGAAGTCATGAAAACAGTGTGTCTGAATCTGTTGCAGAGAAGGTTTTCGTTGTGACTTTGAGATTGGCTCTCCACTAGACTTTCGCAATCGCCAATTCAAAACTGTTTTTACAAGCGTTTTCTCTCCATCAATTATCTCATTAGTTTTGATCTGTTAAGTAAAGATGTTTAATATCTTGTACCTTTCTCAGCTATCAAACACAGTTGTATCCATTCTAATAATTAAGCTTCCTTTGTTTTCAGAAAAACTACTTGTTTTGCGATCTATTTTTAATTTGACTGTAGTAATTTTCCGGATTTTGTTAGTTGTAAGAAAAAAGAGAAGTCGTGTATTTGCAGTTCCTCCGACAATAAAATGCGTGTATCATGACTTCCATGCATGTAGTTCCGGTTTCTCTTTCAGTCGCGCGCACCATCATTTTGCAAGGGCATTTTTAGTGCACAGTCTTCCATCATTGATAAGTCCACTAACTCTTGCCACTGACTGTCCGTTTCTTCAGTAGCGATTAAAAGCGGGATAGCTGATGATACCTAAAGATTAAAGACCGTCTATATAATATAACCAACTGAACGGCTGCATGTGATGTCTAATAAAGTGCTTGCTCAAGTCAAGCGTGAGCTCTACAAAGCTTTCAAAGTTTGAATCCTCTCTGTTTCGGTTTGTCTTGATTTAATTTATTTCCAATGATATCGTTAATGTCATTGAATACGAAAAAAAACGCCCTTATGCAATTGATTGTTGAGAGTTTCAGCTGGTACAACAGTGTATACATGGGGTTAAACCTATAAAGCTGTCTCTTGATTCTAAGAATCTGTAGAATATTCTGGAAATTCGCTGACGACCTGCGTAGACTGCCTAGGCGCGTCGTTATAACGATTGTTTTGTCGGAAATTGATCGAGAGAATTTTCTGTAGGCAGGATACAGTAGCCAGAGTTAACCTTAAAGAACAATGAAGTTTAAGTTGCAATCAAGACTGGAGTATACTTTTTACAGCATAGTGCAGTTTGGAAGAAAGCCTTTGATGTTTCAGGTTCACTAGTGTTACGTTGTTGTTAGCGTGAGCGGATTTCTCGTCCGTAGAATCTTTCGCTCCTCGTCTTGATTGTGAATGTCAGTCTACGCCATCTATCACGAAACAACAAAACTGAAAAATAAAAATATGCCGAGTACGTAGTTGTCCTCCGTAACTAAATCCAAGCACCTTAGACAGCAAGCGAAATAATGAAAGGAACTTTGTTGCCGATTCTGTTACATGATGTTTTTCCGTATTCATTGTCATAGCTTAGTGACTGCACACGCTTTCCAGGTTTAAGATTTGAAAGTTTTCTCTGTAATATGAAGGTCATTATACTATGACTACCGCTGTGAGTCCAAATGTTGGTTTTGTCTTCTTTACTGAGCTATCCACGTTGAGTTTTGGCGCAACACAGATTGCACTCAACGTTGACGCAAAAGTTGCTTGTTTTTCAAAGTTTTCCCCTTCACTCCATTGAAAGGTCGACGTTTTCGCTGTCTATTAAAACTGGGGAGATGTTCTCTTTAGCGGTAAATGAAGACACTGACATTTGTCTCTTCCATGTAGTTCCGGTTTCTCTTTCGATCGAGCGTTTGGTTTAAAATTTTCAAGTCAGTTGTCTCTATAGGGTAACTAAGTACACGTTTCATGCAGTCTTCTATGCCGTGCAGGGATTGTAGGCTATAATATTCACTCTCTAGAGATATGAAGCACCATGACTATACTTACATTGGGAAAATTAGCTTCCGTGTACAAAACAACATGTATTGCAATGTTCTAAGGACATTGTAAAGGGTTTCCACCGAACAGGATATCTGTATACTAAGTTGTTAAATTCTCTCAGGGCTGTTATCTTTCCAGGATATAACTTGCGAAGTCTGTGGATCAAATAACTAACTATAAAATACCAATAACCTACCATTTGGAATTGATTCAATTTTACGTTCTCGGCATACAGCTGTATCGGGAAAGGTTGTCCAAAAGAAGGGTAAGAGCGTTCGCGACAATGCCGAAAGGTAGTATGGGAGATATTCAATAAAATAAATTCAACCTGTAGTGAACGCTCAGAATCGAAGATGCCACGACTGTCCAGTGAAGACCTATGGTAGCGAGCTATTTGGATGAAAGAGTTCTTAGGATATAGCGTAGATGAAGTGGTAGTACGCACAAGCTTATCCATATTGAAGCTCTCTTTCGCTATCACGCTACTAAAACACGTCCAAAAACAAAGGGTTCGTTAGCGATGGCCCTGCACGTGCACCACGATTTTTGGTACATTTCTCCGACTTTCTCTGCAAAGCATGACATAAAATAAGCAAGGTTATTCGTCAGAATCATGCTTTCTCTGTGAATCCTAACCCTTTGTTACTAATTCATGGTCTGTATCATTTGACTGAATTTTGAAACTTACTTATATCTCAATGTCAGTAAAAAAGCGTGCGCATGTATTGCTAGCTGACGTTTTCGACAGCATTGCTGTCACGTTTTCGTTGACTCAAACTGACAGTTTACCATGATGCCTTTCGGCATTGTCGCGTACGCTTTTATGCTTCTTTTGGACAGCCTTTCCCGAAACAGCTGTATTGTCTTATTGATCCGGCATTATTCCCTCTTTTCCGAGAAACTATGAATTATTCTGGGTATTCGCATTACAGTTTTGACTGGCTTACGGTCGATAATGCATACTGTGGATATCGATCAATGACATTCGATGATACAGGTAACTTTTAGTTTGCTAGTGGCAATTTTATTTAGAGTTGCTTCTTAGAAACATGTACTAGTTTGATATATATTCATACAGATAGGTATCTGCCGAGATCAAGAGGCCATAAAAACCGTCGGTCTAGATCCCTTGTAGAGTAGCATTTCCTTTTGATTGTGTGCCGGATTGGCTTTTCAGCAGCTATAGACGTTCGCAATCGGCAATTCAAAAACTGTTTCTACAAGTGGTTTCCCTCCATCGATTACCTCGTTGCACGCGGTACAGAAGCGGAATGGAGAAAGACTGATAACTTCACTCAACAAACAAGATCACTGATATCTATCTGATGAGCAACTGACTCCGATGTTGATGTATGGCCGCGGGAACTGAAAGTCTTTGATCTCGAACACTGGCCTGTTCCGCTAAAGACCCTTTGGCCTTTGTCTGGCATAGTGATTTCTACACTTAATGTAGGTTCGAATTCTTCACAATTTGGCAACGTGTGATTTTTATCCGCCATGAGTGAAGTGGTTTTCTCAGCTAATTGTATCAAGCACTTTTGTATCTGTTCTAAGCTTCCTGTCAATTCAGTAAAACTTACTTGCATTTCAACCTTTTCTTTGACTGCAGAAATTTTCGTGTTTTCTTTTTAGCTGTAGAGAATCTTGTCGTTTGCAGTGCACCAGTCAATCTTACGTCTTTCATGACTTTCATGTAGTTTCCGGTTTCTCTTTCAGTTGCACGCTCGATATTTGCAAGTTGTTTCTTCTCCGCCGGGTGTATTTATTCTCAAACTGTCTGCCATCATTCAATCCAGTCCAGTGGCGCTTGTAACGTTCTTTTCTCAGCGACAAAAAGTAGGATAGCTGATCTCTAAAGATTAAAGAGCCTGAAAACTGAAACTGCTACACGTCATGTCTAATAAAGAAATTGGTCTAGCTAAACATGAGCTCTGCCTGGAGCTCTAAAAAGATTTAAAAGTTTGAATCCTCTCAGTCTTGTCTTTTTAACTTGATATTATAATTTCAGTCACTGTCTATAATGTCATTAATGTCACTAGTTACAAGAAAAGAGGGAGATGCAATTGATTATATTGAGAAATTTCCCAGTTTCATCTGCTAATAAAGCTATAAAATTGTCTCTTTGATTCTAAGAATCTGTAGACTATTCGGGAAAATTCAACCAACTGTGAAAAGCGCGGGCGCGTGACTGCAACGGATATATTTTGTCGTCCGGCGAGTACCGAGCGCTTTTGCGACCACGAAATACAGAGATCCTACCCCCAGCAGGCAGCAAATAGCATTACTATAGAACCTTTTTTATCTGAACAGTTAGTTGATGATTTTCGTTAGGGGTAAAAGCAAATGCTGCGAAAGTTTGATCAAGAGAATTTACTGTAGGGTGTTACGATCTGCCTCCGCGTCTCGACTGGTAAGGCGCTGCATAATCTTAACGTGCTAAAACTACGATCAAAAACCAGAAGCCAGCAAATATCTCTAGTTATACACATGACCAGAAACGGGCGTGGTGAAGCCCTTAGTCAACATCCAGCACACTCTTTGATTAATGCCAAGGGGTCAGTCTTACGATGTGAGGTGATCAGTGTTATTTATTTATTTGTTTATCTCAGGCCAGTTGCAAAGCTTTGCTGAGCTAAGGAAGAGAGTTGCGCATATAGACTAAACCAACAATACCCGCTTTCTCAGCTTCATCGGAGCGAAGTTTAATTAATGTTTCCGCTTTCAGACATCAGACACATTTTTGAGGAACGCCATGAAGTATAATATAGTGTCATTATGATTAATGTCACTAGCTACAAGAAAGCGTCTCCACGCAATTGATTATTGAGAATTATCCCAATTTCAACTGTTAATAAAGCCATAAAACTGTCTCTTTGATTCTGATAGTATACAGACTATTCTGGAAATTCGATCAACTGTGAAGAGCGCGAGCACATGGCTTTAACGGTTACATTTTGTAGTCGAGTACCGATCGCATTTGTAACCAAGAAATACAGAGATCCTACTCCCAATAGGCAGCAGATAACATTACTATCGAACACTTTTTTTTAACGGAACAGTTAGCTGATGAGATTTCGAGTACAAATTCTGGATTACATGCATATGACTCCCGGCCTCCTCTGGTAATTTGCTGCATTAATCTTAAACCGCTAAAACTACGATGAAACATTGACCAGCAAATAACTATAGTTATACACACGATGAGAAACCTGAAGCCGCATCGATCAACATCATCCGTACGTTCTATGATTTAGGTCAAGTAGCCAGTCTTAGGATGTGATGTGATCATGTTTTTTATCTCAGTCCAATTGCAGAGCTCTGCTGAGGTAAAGACGCGAGTTGTCCATATACACTAAACTGGCCATATTCGTGTTCTCGGATTCATTGGAGCGAAGTTTAATGTTCCACTCTTCGAGACATCAGACAAATTTTTGAGGAAACGGCATGAAGCAAGACGGCCACGTCGTCTGCAAGCGCATAAGCTTGCACACAAAGGAGTATTTGGCTAGTTCTCTGAGCGAAAACGCTGTCGTGTTTAAAACGAGGTCGTTAGTAAGCATTCAAAAACATGAAGTAAATCTCTTGATGCACCCTAAAACAACGCGAGTGGCAAGGATGAAAAGCGAATCAGTTTCAAAAGTTGGAAATAGTTGGTGGGGTTTTTGTGTAAAATCACTTTTGTTCGTATAAATTACATGTAAGGATTGAGCTCTGCCCCCGGGGGGGGGGTACTTGGGTCAATTTTGCTGGGTATGTGCCGCTGGCCTCTCAGAACCCCTACCCCATTATAGTCTATTCTGTGACCAATTACAGACCCCATCTTAGTCACTTTTGGGCAAATGTAATTTTCACGATCCCAACTTAGTCACTTTCTGATAAAGCCTTTTAAGTAAGGCACCCTAAAACAAGTTGACACGTTTGTTAAATTGAATGTAGAACACTTTACTTTTCACGTACAACACAAACATTCTGGTAATGTTAACCGTAAGTATTTACAAACATACCGCCATCTTTAGTTGAAATGCAAACATTCTTCTTTAACGGGAACGTCATAATAGTTTCTTACATGAATAAAAACAAATTACGATTTATAACTTATAGATCAGAAGATTCAAACTCCTAATAAAGATATTGGCAAGACCGTTTTATACCGGTGTAAATGTCACGTTGAAAGCTAACAATTCCCAAGAGAAAGAGATCAAACGCTTGCTAATCCAAAAGAAGATCCAAGTTGTGTTAACTTCGATGGACAATAACCCCGCAGAATAGCCGGAAAATAAATGCCGTAGCACAGATGTTTTGTTGGACTTTGTTCTGGACCCAGGGGTTCTGTACTATTGTGCAAGTTGTTAATGTTTAAGTTGTGATGTCATGAACGGAATTCAATGCGAGCCGACTGTTAAATATAAAAACAACAGCACGAACCATTTTTTAACCGAGAATCTTCCAACTTTTAAATTCCTGCTTACCAGAATTTTCTTATCCCAGAAATCTCGAAAATGTGCGACCCCATTCTAGTAACTCTACTAAAAATGTAACCCCATTATAGTCAATCCAGTCGTGAAAATGCGACCCCCATCCAGCGGCACATCCCCTATTAGCCCCTTATAAGGGAGTACCCCCCCCCCCGGGGGCTCTGCCCTATACAATGTGTTTCGATGTTTATTCTTACTGATTACCGTAAATGGGACATAGAGTCCATTGTGGATGTGACGTGCTACTGCAGCCCTTGATTAAGTATCATTGTTACCAAACCCAATGAAAATTTTGTGCTGTTCACATAACCAACACGAAGTAAATGAAATTTATATGTTAAGAATTGAGCTGTTCCCTAATAAAAACCGTGACGTTGTATATTCTTTTTGATTAACACACTTATAAATAAAAGATGGAGTCCATTGTGAAACTTTTGCCCAGCCAATCAAAATTGTTGTTTACTTGTCACATGACTAAAATTTTCAATGTGAAGTATTGTAATTGCTCCATCTTCCTCTTTTACTCTCAACTCTTGAAGTGTGAAGACGAAATCAGTTTTGTGACAGCCTTTAAACGAAAAATATGACTTATCCAGCCGTGTATACCGGTCTGCAACAAGGAAATATGGCCGATGAAGTTCTGAAGGAACTTGAGCAATGGTATCAACCGCTTGTAGGAAAGACATTCCTTGCAACTTACCGAAGAGAGTTCACCATGCCATACACAGAAAATCAAAGGGATGTCTTAGTGATACCACAAGGAAATTCTACTTTTCACTCGACACTAAGAGGAATCTTAAGCGCAGTGCTGAAAAAAGTACGGTAAAACAGTTTTGGAAAGGAATCACGGGCCCAGAGGATAGAGAAGGCTATGCTGACTATTGGCTTTGGGCTGAACCTGATTTCAGTGGACAGCTAGAAGTGGGATCATGTCAGTACAATTTCCAAATAGCAAAATGCACGCCATTTAAATGTGTTGATGGTGGATTCTTGCATGGCGTCAGCATCAAGGTCCACAAACTGCCCTAGTGATCAGCAATTGCAACAGTCGAAATAACTTTATACAGAACCAGTTAAACTTGATGAGGGCGGACACGTGCGACTGATGTCAGGATGAGGTGAAATATCAAAATTTCAACTGAAGCTATAATTATGTCTTTGTACTGTCAATGATCATCAGTTATTTCTGGTAACTTTTATATATAGTTTTGGCATAAGCCAGCAACATAGAGTTAACTTAATGTAACAACGAACTTTTAGTTATGATCAAGATTGAAGTATTTTGTTTTAAGTATAGTGCAGTTTGGAATGAAACCTTTGATGTTGGTTCATTAGTGTAAAATAGTTGTTAGCGTGAGCTGGTTTCGTGAGTAGAATCTTTCGCTCCTCGTCTCGATTGTGAAGGTCAGTTTACACTAGCTATTACGAACAATAACTGAAGTAAAAATATACCAAGTACATAGTTGTCCTCCATCAATTTAATTCTTTGCTCACGATACAAAAGCAAGGCTGTAGGCAATGCAACAAGCACCCCAGACAGCAAGCAAAATCACATAAAAAAAAACGTGAAAGGAACTTTGTTGCCAATTCCGTTACATGATGTTTTTCCGTATTCATTGTCATAGCTTAGTGACTGCACACGCTTTCCAGGTTTAAGATTTGTAAGTTTTTCTGTGTAATTTGACGATTATTACTTATGAGTCCAAATGTTGGTTTGTCTTCTTTACTGAGCTATCCGCGTTGAGTTTTGGCGGCAAACACATATTGCACCCAACGTTGACGCAAAAGTTTTGTTATTTTTTTTTAAGTTTTCCCCTTTACTTCATTAATAGTAGTTTTCGCTGTCTTTTAAAACTGGGAAGATGTTTTTCTTTAGCGGTAAATGAAGACACTGACATTTGTCTCTTCCATGTAGTTCCGGTTTCTCTTTCCGTCGAGCGTTTGGGTTTAAAATTTTTTCAAGTCGGTTGTCTCTATAGGGCAACTAAGCACACGTTTCATTCAGTCTTTTATGCCGTGCAGAGATTGTAGGCTATAATATTCACTCTCTAGCAGTATGAAACACCTTGACTATACTTAAATTGAGAACATTAGCTTCCGTGTACAAAACAATCTATATTACAATGTCAGTTCTAATGACAGTGTCAAGGGTTTCCACCGAACATGAGATCGAACGACTCGGAGATTTTTCTACTAAGGTTATTAAATTCTCTCAGTGCTGTTACCTATGCAGCATATAACTCGCGAGGCCTGTGGATCAAATAACTAACAATAAACTATGATACCTATAACCTACCATTTGGAATCAGTTGATTCAATTTTACGTTCTCCGCATATTGTCTTATTGATCCCGGCATTCATTCCCTCTTTTCCGAGAATCTATGAATTATTCTGGGTATTCGCATTACAGTTTTGGACTGGCTTACGGTCGATAATGCATACTGTGGATATCAATGACATTCGATGATACAGGTAACTTTTAGTTTTTCTAGTGGCAATCTTATTTAGAGTTGGCTTCTTAGAATCATGTACCAGTTTGATATATATTCATACAGATAGGTATCTGCCGAGATCAAGAGGCCATAAAAACCGTCGGTCTAGACTCCTTGTAGAGTAGCATTTCCTTTTGATTGTGTGCCGGATTGGCTTTCAGCAGCTCTAGACGTTCGCAATCGGCAATTCAAAAACTGTTTCTACAAGTGGTTTCCCTCCATCGATTACCTCGTTGCACGCGGTACAGAAGCGGAATGGAGAAAGGACTGATAACTTCACACAACAATCAGATCACTGATATCTATCTGATGAGCAACTGACTCCGATGTTGATGTATGGCCGCGGGAACTGAAAGTCTTTGATCTCGAACACTGGCCTGTTCCGCTAAAGACCCTTTGGCCTTTGTCTGGCATAGTGATTTCTACACTTAATGTAGGTTCGAATTCTTCACAATTTGGCAACGTGTGATTTTTATCCGCCATGAGTGAAGTGGTTTTCTCAGCTAATTGTATCAAGCACTTTTGTATCTGTTCTAAGCTTCCTGTCAATTCAGTAAAACTTACTTGCATTTCAACCTTTTCTTTGACTGCAGAAATTTTCGTGTTTTCTTTTTAGCTGTAGAGAATCTTGTCGTTTGCAGTGCACCAGTCAATCTTACGTCTTTCATGACCGTTTCATGTAGTTTCCGGTTTCTCTTTTCAGTTGCACGCTCGAGATTTGCACGTTGTGTTCTTCTCCGCCGGGTGTCATTTAATCTCACACTGTTTCATGCCCATTCATTCAATCCAGTCCAGTGGCTCTTGTAATGAACCGTTTCCTCCATGCAACAAAAAGTTTCTTAGCGATAGCAGCATCTGTAAAGATTAAAGAGCCTGAGCTCTGAAACTGCTACACGTCATGTCTAATAAAGGAAAGATATGGTCTAGCTAAACATGAGCTCCTGCCCGGAGCTAAGCTCTGAAAAGATTTAAAAAGTTTCAATCCTCGCAGTCTTAGTTTTTTTCAACTTGCATACAATTTCAGTCACTGTCCAAAAATGTCATTAATGTCCCACTAGTTACAAGAAAAGAGGGAGATGCAGTTGATATATATGAGAACTTCCCCAGTATTCATCTGCTAATAAAGCTATTAAAATTGTCCTCGTGATTTCTAAGAAATCCGTAGACTTATTCTGGAAAATTCAACCAACTGTCGAAAAAAAAGCGCGGGCGCATGGACGTGACACTGATATATTTTTGCCGTCGAGGTAGTAGTACCGGAGGCGCCTTTTGCGACCATCACGAAATACTAGAGATCCTACTCGCACGTAGGCAGCAAAGTAGCAATTACTATTGAACGTTTTTTTTATCTGCCACAGTTAGTATGATGAATTTTCGGTTAGGGGTAAAAAGCAAAATGCTGCGAAAGTTTGATCAAGGAGAATTTGACTGTAGGGTGCTGTTACGATTCTGCCTCCCGGTCTCGACTGGGGGGGGGTTTTAAAAAAGGGGCCGGGGGGGGGCCCCACCCTTGTCATTTTAAAAAATCTTTTTTGTTTAACGTGCTAAAACTACGATCAAAAAAACCGAAGAAGCCAGCAAATATCTCTAGCTTATCCACCCATGTACCAGAAACGGGCGTGGTGAAGCCTCAGTCAACATCCAGCAGCACACTCTCTGAATTAATGCCAATTCAGTCAGTCTTGGCGATGTGATGTGATCAGGGTTATTTAATTTATTTTTTTATCTCAGGCCAGCTGCAAAGCTGTTGCCTGAGCTAAAGGAAGAGAGTTGCGACATATAGAAAAATTAAACCGTCAAATACCCGCCGTTCTCGGGCCTCAATCGGAGCGAAGTTTTAATGTCTCCGCCGCTTTGAGGCACATCAGACACATTGTTTGACGGAACGGACCATGAAGGTATGACAAAATCGATCCAATTGTGAGTGCCAAGTCGTCTGCAAGGCTCCTAAGCTTGGCCAACAAAGGGGCATTTGGCCCAGTACTCTGTAAATTAAAACGACGGTCGTTAGTTAGTATTTAAAAATATTACAGAAAACCCCTTAATGCACCCTGAAACAATGTATCAAGCGATAAAAAGAAGTTGGAAGCAGTTGGTGGGGTTCTTGTGTAAAATCAATTGTGTTCGTATAAATTAAGAAATGAGCTCTGCCCTATACATTGTGTTTCATTATCTATTCTCACTGATTGCCATAAATGGGAAGAAAGAGTCCATTGTGGTTGTGACGTACCACTGCAGCCTGAAGTATCCTGGATACCAACCGGCCAATCAAAATTTTGTGCTGGTCACATGGCCAGCAGGCATTCAGTAAATTAAAGTGTATATGTTAAGAATTGAGCTGTACCCTAATATAAACCGTGACGTTGTTTTTGTTTCCTATTGGTTAGCATATAAATGAAAGGTGGAGTCCATTGTGAAATTTAAGTGACGTTCTTTTGCCCGGCCAATTAAAAATTGTTGTTTGGTGGTTACATGACTAGAAATTTAAGTATGAAGTATGTTAATTGCTCCATCTTCCTCTTTCACTCTCAACTTCTCAGGTGTAAAGAAGTCCAGTTCAGCCTCTAAACCAAAAAAAACATGAATCCCTACTTGAGCAGTCTGCAACTGAAGGTATCAACCGCTCCTGAGATTGACGTTCCAGGCAACTTACTGTGGACCATCCCCTGTGCCACAAACGGGAAATCTAAAAGGATGTGTTATCCATACGAAAATGGCAAGGAGACCCGATTTCCGACACACTAAGCTCAATTTTCGACGAGATGCAGACTTACGACGACAGTGTTTGGAAAGGAATCACCTATGGAGTAGATGAACATGGAAATCCTGTACACTTGCTGTGGGTAGAGCCTGGATTTGGGGGAAAAGTACCGCAGCAGTCCATCCGCAATTTCAGAATTGATCACTGTTCTGCATTGCAGGGAGATGGCAGTCCGTTCTCAGCTGTTGTCAACATCAACGCTTCCGTCATCATCTAGCTGGCCTCATTGAACTTTCGGTAGAAGAATTACAAGACTGACGGTAAACTTGAAAATGTGGACACAATTTCTTTACAGTTGTGACTGGTTTGATAATTGATAGGCTGAGCAAGTAGTTAGGTTTGTTTCTGTACTGTGGAATTCAATCAATTTTATTTTGAGGTAACTTGTAATTTCACTTGTAGAGACATGCACCTCAAGCCTGATATATAATCATAGTGTATATGCCGAGATCAAGGCTAAATAAGTATAGCATAGATTACTTGTGAAGACTAGCTCTCGTTTTCACTGTAACACTGGCACTTCAGCAGATCTAGACCCGCACACATATCGGTAATTGAAAACCTGTTCAGTTCCTAAAACTGTTTTCTCTCCACCGCAGCTTAGTTCGTTGCACGCAATACAGGACAGCAAGCTAGATGTCGAGAAATGGAAAAACTGAGAACGAAAAATTCACCGCCCTACAAACGAGATCACTCAGTGATATCCGCGGACGAGCAACTGACGTCTTCGACGTTGGTGAATGGCTGCTGGAACTTGAAGTCTTTGATATTGAACACTGGTTTTCCCCCTGAAAAGATTCAGTGGCTCGGCGTGGACTTTTATATGGACTTTTAATTTTAATGTAGATCCGAATTCTCCAATTGCAATTTTTTAAAACCACATCGGCGTTATTTTGGTCTGCTTTGTAGAGATGTCTAATGTCTCGTGTCTTTCTCAGCTGTCAATCACATTTGTATCCGTAGTTTGCAATTGCTTTCAATTCAATGAAAATTATTTGCTGAGGAAAGCAGCAATTTTCGATTTTTTAGTTGCAGAGACAAAATTAGCAGTGCACAAAACAATAAAACAGATTGTACAATGATGTGTGTCATGACTTTCATGTAGTTCCGGTTTCTCTTTCAGTTGGGCGCCCGATCACTTGTAAGTTGTTCTTCTTCGCCACGAGAATTTAAGTTATACTGTCTGCCATCAGTAATCAAGTCCGTCTCTCAGTGATAAAAATTAGGATGCGGCTGATCCCTAAAGATTAAAGAACCTCTGATCTATATTACAAACTGTAACGGCTGCATGTCAAGTCTAATAAAGAGATTGCTGCTTTGCAAGTTTTAAAAGTTTAAATCCTGTCTTGGCTTGTCTTGATATAGTTTGCTTCCTATAATATCGTTAATCAGGTTATTGGCTACAAGAAAAGCATCTTCGGCCAATTGATTCTTGAGAATAAGCACAGATTCAGCTGGAACTATAAAAGGTGCTGTGATTCTTAGAATCTGTAGAGTATTCTGGAAATTCGATGAACCGTACAAGCTTGTATAGAGCGCGGCCGGCAGGGCTAGAAGTATCCATACGTTGTAATATATATAAGCTTCCTTTCATTTCAGTCAAATTACTTACTTTTCCATTAAGTTTTTACTTTGACTCTGGTAATTCCGATTTGTGTTTTGTTGTAGAAGAAAAAAAAAGACCTCGATCTTGTTTTTCGCAGTGCATCAGACAACCAAACAGATAGGAAAGATGTGTGTTTTCATGCCTTTTGTGTAGTAGTTTCGGTTGTCTTTCAGTCACTCGCTTGACCTTTTACATGTTGTTCTTCTTCAGCGCTTGCATTTGTGTTATACTGTCTGCCATGATTGCAGTTCAGCGACTTTCTCAGCGAGAAGTGAAGGATAGCTGATACCTAAAGATTGTTACGCCTCCGAGTTATAACAAATTGAAACGACCACATGAAACGCCTGAAGCAACGGATGAGTTTTGCAAACTTTTAAAAGTTTGAATCCTCTATGTCTTGACTTGTCTGGATTATTATAGTCTGCTTTCTTTAATATCAGTTATGTCATTGGGTAGAATAAAAGCGCCTCCATGCAATTGATCATTGAGAATAAACCCGGTTTCAGCTGTTAATAAGGCAATAAAGCTGTTTCTTGATTCTTAATTCTAAGAATCCGTAGACTCTTCTAAAAACTCGACCAACTGTGAAGAGCGCGGTCTGATGGCTAAAATGGTTATTTTGACGAGTATCGATCGCACTTGCGACCTCGAAATACAGAGGCTCAACTTCCAATAGGCAGCAAATGACATTACTATAGAACGTTTTCGAACTAATAACTTGAGGGTTAGCATGGGATACAAATCATGAATTACATAGACTGGTTAGCTAGGAAATCAATCATCAAATGCTGTGAAAGTTTGATCAAGAGAAAGCTCTGTGGAGTATAGTTATCTGCCTCTTTCTTCTTACGTGGCATAATCTTAAATCACTGAAATTGCAAAGGAACAATGAACAAGCTAGCGAATATCTGTAGTTGTACGCAAGATGAGAAGCGCAATGAAGCCGCGATCATCAATCAGCATTCTCTGATCAGCCAAGTGGCCATGCGGTCTTAGGATGCGACGCTGTTTAGTCTGAGCGCTGTCTCAAAGCCCTGCTGAACTAAGGATATGATCGAGTTGCTTAGACTCTATAGGAAATACACGTGAACTCAGCTTTATTGGAGAGAATTTTCAAGTTAATGTTTTCGCTTTGAGACATCAGACACAGGCACATTTTTTGAGCAACGCACTGAATTCGGCAAGGCACAATCGACCCCATTGTGATCGCGAAGCCGTCTGCAGCTAAGGCCATAAACTTTCAAAAATAGGGGGCATTTGGCCAGTTCAACGAAAACGTTTTGGGATTGAAATGAGGTGGTCGGGTAAGTGTGTATTATACATGGTAGAAATCTCTTGATGCACAGTGAAACAGCGTATCAAGGATAAAAAGCGAATCCAGTTTCAAATGTTTGGAAGCAGCTGGTTAGGTGTTTGAACTTTCTGCGGGAGCTGTTAGCCTTTAATCACGAACAGTTGTCTGTCCCGTGAAAAGGTTCTGTGGACTACGACTGACGTACGAACTGCTACTCTTAATGTAGTTCGAATTCTTTACAATTTGACTATGTTATCTTGATAGGTTAAGTAAAGGTGCGTAACACGCCGTGCCATTCCTGTTGTATCCGTTTTAATAAGCTTCGTTTTATTTAAGCATAACAATTTGCTTCTCGATTTATGTTTAGTTTACACCGTAGTTATTTCCGATTTTGTTAGTTGTAGAAGAACAAAAAAAGAGACCTCGATCTTGTTTTTTCGCAGTGCATCAGACAGTAAAACAGACGGTAAAGATGCGTGTTTCATGACTTTCGTGTAGTTCCGGTCTATATCTTTCAGTCCCTTGCTCGCTCGATCATTTACAAGTTGTTCTTCTTTAGCGCGAGTATTTGTGTTATACTGTCTGCTATGATTGCAGTTTAGTTACTTTCTCAGCGAGAAATGTGGGATAGCTGACACCTAAAGATTTTTACGCCTCGTTAAAACAAACTGAAACGACCACATGAAACGTCTTAAGCCACGGATGAGTTTTGCAAACTTTTAAAGTTTGAATCCTTTCTGTCTGGTCTGGATCATTTTAGTCTGCTTCCTTTAATATCATTAAATGTCATTGGCTAGAATAAAAGCGCCTCCATGCAATTGATCATTGAGAATTAGCCCAGTTTCAGCTGTTACTAAAACTATGAAGTTATCTCTTTATTCTAAGCCGAGAATCTGAAGACTCTTCTGGAAATTAGACCAACTGTGAAGAGTGCAGTCTGATGGCTAAAACTGTTATCTTTTGACGAGTATCGATCGCACTCAGTTGTGACCTCGAAATGTAGAGATCCAACTTGCAATAGGCAGCAAATGACATGACTATGGAAACATTTTCGAAATGGTAACTTGAATTTTCGTATGAGATACAAATTATGGATTACATGTGACTGGTTCGTTAGGACTGATTGATTATCAAATGCTATGAAAGTTTGCCAAGAGAAAGGAGAAAGCTCTGTAGAGTAGTTATCTATCTTTCTCTTATTGCGCGGCCATAATCAGTCTTGCGATTACAATGAAACACTGAACAAACTGGCGGATATCTATAGTTATACGTAAGATGAGATTACGCAATGAGCCTCGATGGTTTGCTGGGGACGGAAAATGAACCCACACGCTTATCGTAAAGAGTAGGGCATGAAGTTCCCGGTGTTTGTGTAGTCTGGCTTTGTTGTCAGTGTTATACTGAGCGGGTTGGGGTGGCAAATGCTCGGAGATATTCGCTACGATAAAGCTACTCTAAAATCCGAGTTTAATGTGTCAACTTTGAGACATCTACCCTGCGAGACAGAGGTTCCTTGCTCTTTCTTCTCGGTGAGAGACGAGAGGAACCTCTGCTCGCAACCGCACGATTTCCTATCGTGCATGCGCGAACTACGTCATCATCTGTACACGCGAAACGCCACTTCCTGTCCTTGAAACTAAACGTCACTTCCTCTTATTTCGCGGGAACAGCTTGCGACAAACTTCGGGAGCAAAAAAACTTCAGTATGTCGGCAACTCGTTTGACTATTCCTTGACGGTAGGCGGTGGGCAATAGAAATGTCGTTCGGCTCTAGTTCGACATCAACTAACCTCGCTGTCTCAATTACTAACTGAGTAGGATTATCGTCAGCGATATCAGGAATTCCTTGGATCTCCAAGGTGTCACGTCGGCCATATTGCTCGTTCGCATCGAGGCGAAGCTGAATGTCATAGATGTCATTTCTTGCATATTCAACTTCTGTATTTATGCCATCTATCCGATCGCTTGAATCCTTGTTTTGTTTCTTTTGCTCCTGGATACCAAACAGAAGGATATCATACTTCTCAGCAAGAAACTTTTGAGAGGTTTCAAGGTCGTTCATCTTTTTATTCATAGCCGCCAAATCTGCCTTCAACGGTTGAATCACTCCTGAAATTTCTCTCCTCACATCCTCGAGCAGCTCTTCTTTCCACAATTTACGAAAATCACTTAATTTGAAACTCATTTCCAGTTAACTAAGCCAGCAAGGAAGTGATTTAAAGGTAATTTGAAGATATTTTCTCGGAGAAAGTAAAAACGTGACCGTAACCGTCACGTCACGGGCCACGCTCACGTCCTGTTTTCTTCGGCGAATGTTGTCGCCTGAAACTCCAACAAAAGCCTATAGACTGAAAGTTTCCAAATGCTGTTTGATTTGCAACGTAAATTTAAACAGAAAACAGCAGTTTCTACTACTGCACCACTTATGCAGGTAGCACTGATGTCAAGAGAGTTCTTGCGAGAGTTTTTTGCACTGAGGAAAGTCTGACGCGTACAAGTACCGTCATTTTCAATAATGCAGCGCGTGCTCTTTCAAGTCCCGAGTAAGTGTTTTCAACCAGCGTTTTTGACTCACGTCTGCCATGCGCAAATTCAAAAACCCGTTTTAAACTAGTCAAAAGCTGTTTTTTTAAAATTTATTCGTCCCTGGCCGTGGACGGCGGCGAGATCAAAGAATCGTGCAGTTGCGAGCAGAGGTTCCTCTTGTCTCTCACCAAGAAGAAAGAGCAAGGAACCTCTGTCTCGCAGGGTATGAGACATCAGGCACATTTTTGAGGAATGGAATGAGGCAAGGCACAATCGACCCCATTGTAATAGCCAAGTCGTCTGCAATTAAGCGCAGACACTGTTTATTCTCGTTGATTAACATAAGTAAAAGGTGGGGTGCATTGTCAAAGTGACATACTACAGCCTAGCTTAGGTAATTATTATCTTAACCAATCAAAAATTTTTTTTTTTCGTCACATGACTTAAGTTTTTAATATGAAGCATATCAATTGTTGGAACTTCCCTCTTTCACTCTCATCTTATGAAGTGTCGAGACGTCGAATTCAGTTTTTTCACCAGCCTTTGAACCAAAAAATTATGGCCGATCCCGTCGATCCCGTCTTGAACGATCTGCAACTAAGGTATCAACCGCTTGTGGGTATGACGTTCCAAGGAATATACTTAGGTGTACTCATTATGCAACAGACGGGAAATCTAAGGGATGTAATATCGGTAGGCCAAGGAGACCCTTTTGCTGTGACACTAAGTGGAATTTCTGCTGCCGTGCTTGGGGCTCACGGTCAAAGTGTGTGGAAAGGAATCACCGGCCCAGAGCAAGACCGCGGCTATTCTCATTACTGGTTGTGGGTTTGAGCCTGGCTTCAATGGAGATATGGGGCAGCCTTACATGTTTCAAATAACACAATGCACGCCATTTGCATATGGTGGTGGTGGTGTTTTCTCACATGGAGTCAGCATCCAGGTTTCTGTCATCTAGCCTGTCTGATTTACCTTTTGGTAGAGATGTTATACACAAGATAACTGAAAGTGACACTGAACTTCAACATGTGGAACACAATGTATTAACAGTTAGGACTGACCGTGCTTTTACTCGATGGTGCATTTAGCTTAGTTTGTTTGCTGTTCTGCTGAATCCATTCACACGTATCATGTTTCAGGTAGCTTTTAATTTCCTAGTGATGAGCAGCCATGTTTATAAGAGTTGATTTCCCTAGACAAGTCTTATGTATAGTCATAGTGAATCTGTCGATTTCGAGAGGCCATAAAAACAGTTCAATCTCCTGTAAAGCAAGCTTTCGTTTTGACTGGGCTATTGGCTTTTCAGCAGCTATACACGTTCGCAATCGGCAATTCAAAAACTGTCTTCAAGTGTTTTTCCCTCGATCGATAACCTCGTTGCAAACAATGCAGCCTGGACAGCAAGCGAAATGGAACTGGGAAGACTTCAAACTTCAAACAAGATCTCTGATACTGTGCGATGAGCAATTGGCTTAGATGTTGGTGAGTGGCCGCAGGAGCTGCTAGCCTTACATCACGAACAGTGGTCTGTCCGGTGAAGATATTCTGTGGACTCTGATTGACATACGGACTTCTACTCTTAATGTAGGTTCGAATTCTAGTTACAATTTGACTCCGTGATCTGATCTGCTAAGTAAAGATACGAACATGTTGTACATTTCTCAGCCATCGAACACAATTTTAATCCTTTCTAATATTAAAGCTTCCTTCATTTCAGTCAAATTACTTGCTGTTCGATTAATTTTTACTTTGACTCTGGTAATTCCGATTTTGTTAGTTGTAGAAGAAAAGAGACCTCGATCTTGATTTTCGCAGTGCATCAGACAATAAAACACACGGTAAAGATGCGTGTTTCATGACTTTCGTGTAGGTCCGGTTTCTCTTTCAGTCGCTCGCTCGATCATCATGTTTACAAGTTGTTGTTCTTCTTCAGCGCATGGTGAGCATTTGTGTTATACTGCCTGCCGGGGCCATCATTGCAGTTCAGTGACTTTCTCAGCGAGAAATGAGGGATAGCTGGATACCTAAAAATTTTTACGCCTCTTGACAAAAAAACATGTCCTAAGCCGCGGATGAGTTTTGCAAACTTTTAAAGTTTGAAACCTCTCTGTCTTGGCTTGTCTTGATATAGTTTCCTTGCTACATTATCAATAATGTCATGGATTGGCTAGAGCAAAGCCTCGCCATGCAATTGATTATTGAGAATTAGCCCAGTTTTCAACTGGTAATAAAGCTATAAAGCTGTCTCTGATTCTAAGATTCTGTAGACTATTCTGGAAATTCGACCAACTGTGAAGAGCGCGGTCTCATGGATAAAACGGTTATTTGACGAGTATCGATTGCACTTGCGACCTCGAAATACAGATATAATAAGCGGCAAATGTTAATACTATAGAATGTTTTTAAACTAGTAACTTGGGTTTTGTATGGGGTACAAATCATTAATTACACATGACAGGTTAGCTAAGACTAATTGATCATCAAATGCTATGAAAGTTTGATCAAGGGAAAGCTCTGAAGAACATAGTTATCGGTCTTTCTTTTATTGCGCGGCATAATCTTAAAACACTGAGGTTACAATATGAAACACTGAACAAACTAGCGAATATCTACAGATGAGAAACGCAATGAAGCCTTGATTCATCATTCAGCATTCTCTGATTTAGACCAAATAGGCATGAGGTCTTAGGATGTGACGCTGTTTATTCTCATACCAGTCTCAAAGCCTTGCTGAGCTAAGAAATAATCGTGTTGCTTAGACCACATAAGGCCATGCAAGTCAGTGTTCTCAGCTTTTATCCGGAGAGAATTTTAATGTTCCCACCCAAGACATCGACCACATTTTTGGGGAAAGCAATGAGGCAAGGCACATCGATCCCATTGTGATCGCCAAGTCGTCTGCAAGCGGCATAAACTTGCAAACCGAAGTGGCTAGTTCGATATTAAATGCGGTTAGTGGCTATAAAACAACTGATAAAATATCATATGAATCTCCAGACGCCGACGCACCCTGAAACATCGTCTCATGGTTTCAAAAAGTTTTGAGAGGACCTAGTCTAGTTTTCGGGTAAAATCTTTTACTAAAATAAATTAAGAGTTGAGCTGAACCCTAATATGTTATGTTTATTATAATTTTAACAATAAGTAAAAGGTGAGTACATTGTGAAAGAGACGTAGTATTGCCTAACTTAGGTAATTGTTATCTCGACCAATCAAAATTGTTGTTTGCTCGTCACATGACTCTTTTTAATACGTGGCATATTAATTGTTCAAACTTCCTCTTTCACTCTCTGCTTTACACCAGTGTTGGACACCGACTCAGTTTTGTCAAAGCCTTTGAACTAGAAGATATGTCGGATCTTATCTTGGATGATCTCCACCAAAAGTATCAAGAACTTGTTGGAATGACCTTCCGAGGAGAATACGAAGGAGAATTGCCAATGCCACAAACTGGCAATCCAGAGATGTGTTATCGATTGGGCAAGGAGGCCCTTTTGCTGCGATTCTGCGCGGAATTTCGAAAGCCGTCCTGCAGACTTATGGTGAAACAGTTTGGAAAGGTATTACAGGCCCGGAGGATAGCAGCAACTTTACTGACTACTGGCTGTGGGTTGAGCCTGACTTCAGCGACGAGCTGCAAGAGGGGCTGTCTTACAACTTTAAAATAGCGCGATGCGAGCCATTTACATGTGGTGGTGGTGATTTCACGCATGGTGTTAGCATCAAGGTCCACAAACTGTCCCAGTGATCAATAGCCTGGATAAAATTTTCAGAAACAGTAGAACTTGAAGGCCTGAACGACTGCATGATGACAGTATGACGTGAAACAGAAGTTAATGATGTCTTCAGTGTACTGTCGCCAGCGATCATCAGTTATTTCTTGTAACTTTTATATTTTTAGGATATGCCAGCAACATAGAGCTAACTTCATATAACAATGAACTTTTAGTTATGATCAAGACTGAAGTATTTTTTTTATAAAATATAGTGCAGTTTGAAAGAAACCCTTGATAATTCAGGTTCGGTAGTGTTGTTAGCGTGATCGTGTTTCTCTTGCGTGGAAATCTTTCGCTCTTCGTTTTGAGTGTGAAGGTCAGCCTACACTGGCTACTGATCATGAACAATAAAACTGAGATAAGAATATCCCAAGTACGTAGCTGTCCTATTTCAATTTAATTTGCTTGGTCAGGCTCTCACGACTGCAGGCGAAGCAACAAGCACTTTAGACAGCAAGCGAAATGATGTCACAGATAAATATATATGAAAGGAACTTTGTTGCTGATTCCGTTACATGATGTTTTTGCCGTTTCCACTGTCATAGTTTGGAGACTGCTCACGCTTTCCAGACTTAAAAACTGCGACTATGCTGTGGGACCAAATAATGGTTTGTCTTCTATCCTAGTGGAGGTTTTGCCGCACCGTGACAGATTGCACGCAACTTTGACGCAAAAGTTCAGCTTGTTTTTCAAAGTTTTTTTCCTACACTTTATTAATTTTTCGTTTTCGTTGTCTATTGAGAAAAGAAAAATGTTCTCTTTTGCACTATATTGGTCACACAAGTGAAACAACAGAGAAGGCAAAATTTGTTTGTTTCATGTAGTTCCGGTTTCTCTTTCGGTCGAGCGTTCGATTCAGTAAAATTTTCAAGTCAGTTGTCTCTTTATGGCAAGCACACGTTTCATGCAGTCTTTTATGCCGTGAAGAGCTTGTAGGATATAATCGATTCACTCTCTAGCGGTATAAAGTGCCATGACCATACTTAGATTGAAAACATTACCTGCGTGTTCAAAACAACATGTATTGCAATGTTCTAATGACAGAGTAAAGGGTTTCTACCGAACATGAGATCTTTTTACTAAGTTGTTAAATTCACTCAGTGCTGTTGTCTAGTCAGCACATAATTTGCGAAGTCTGTGGATCAAATAACTAACAATAAAATACCTATAACCTACCATTTGGAATCAGTTGATTCAATTTTACGTTCTCTGCATATTGTCTTAGTGATCATTATTTCTCCTTTTCCGAGAATCAAATCTTTCCGAGAATCTGTGAATTATTCTTGGTATCGCATGAATGAGCGCGGTTGCACAGCTGAAAGACTTACCATCGGGTCGAGCATCTATCACGTTTTTTAGGCAGGGGTGTGGGTGGGGAGGGGAGGGGATAGAATTCTGCGGCGTGCAATAAATACAATCTTTACGAGTGATATTTTTTATAAGCGACAAATCATGAGCAGCAGCTAAGAAATCTGTCAGTAGTTTGGGGATTTAAAGGGAACAAGCGATATAATTTAAGGGAACAAGAGATATGTCTACTATTAAAGTGAACATGGACAGAAACTCTTAGGGAAGAATGGAATTTACTAAAGGAGGTCACTCGAAAAAGCTTACTTTTTTTGTCTTTGTCTATAGCAACTAAACGTTCATCATTTCCACACACCGATGTTTAAACCTCTGAAGTGCCCGCTATCCTGAAGAACAGTTCATCTTTAAAGAAGCGACGTCGGAGAACGCCATTTCGAAACTGTCTTCGCAGCCAGGTCTGTTTATGTGACATCATTCCGTCCGATTCGAAATTGGAGGGAAGGAGAAAACCCTGCAAATGACTTGGCATACTTCACAAGGTCAGCAAAATCTATTTTTTTTTCCACGCGATCATACACTTTACTAACTTCAACTAACTTTAATGCTATCGTTTCGAAGTTTAGAGCATGTTTTGCTCAAAATAGCTGGTCGGCAAGAAAACCTGCACTTTAGAGGCAAATACTTCGGTGAGTGGCTTAACTTAGTGTAAGCTTTTTAATAGCAGAGGGGATTTTTTTGGCTGATTAAATCTCTTTTAGATTTACTTGGGCAGCATTTATCGCATGCGCACCCTTGCAGTTTCTCGTTTCTCATTCTTGATGGCATTGAGTGACTTTCTCCTTTCATAGGGAACAAGGGAGAAAAATAAGATTTTCAATGATCAAGGGGACGTGAAACCCCCCTCCTGCCATAGCCTGCAGTGCATGCGTTATTTTGGAGCGGAACGCTGGATACAATCGGGAAATATTTCCTCGTCCCAATCCTCCACAGTTACCAAATCCATGATGGCGGCCTAATACAAAAATGTACACTCGCGCGTCCAAAATACGCATGCTCCCCCGCTCTCCTTCCCCCTCCCGCCAACTCCCGGCTAGCCCACTACGCAAATATTCTTTGCACTCGTCACGCAATCTTTTAGGAAGATTGCGTGATGAACCCAAAGAAAGTCCGCTTATGAGGCAACCTCACTCCCCAGAGTCTCTCGATAATTAGTCATTAGGGCCAGACATCAACCAAAGGAGATAAACGCGTTAAGGTTGACCAACAAGCAATTGTTTATTTACTTTACATCGTACATTGTTTGTATATTGTATGTCTGAAATTGTCGCGCAAACGTCTGTGGAACGAATGCGTCCATCAAAAACAAGCCACGGGATGCTATTACTGCGGATAGGGTTGGAATTGTAGTTGAATTGTGAAATTAGAATAAAAAGACTTAACCGGAATAGAAACTACATTTAGTTGAACTGTGTTGGGATTGACGAAACGAAGTAGTCCAGAAGTTTTCAATTATTTTAATTTTATCTTCACTTTTATTTATTTTTAATTTATTTGCTTCACAAATAAAAATAGAATTAGAGAAAAATGATTAATAAACAACATAAATTAATATAAAAGATTTTATGATCCAAACAGCTATCTAATGTTTTATTTAAGACAACTCTCGCAAACTACTATGAAACAATCGATTATCTCGCCCGGGACATTATTCTAGTGTCGAAATAGCTCGCGGCCGCGTCACCTCATCGCACTCTTCTTCAGCAGACATCTCTGGTAGTTTCCATGACATCGTACGCCTGATACCCGGATGGCCAGTGTTCACTGCATGATAACCATGATAAAGTTGATCGGTCCCTCTCCTTCTGAGCAAGTGTTTCTTCCACTCTGGCATGCCAATCCATCGCTGCTCCTCTTTCAGTCTAATCAATGCATGGCAACAAAAAAACACTTTATAAATCCATGCAATAGACCACTTCCGAGCCTTTTGCCTCGGCATATGAACGATTCTTTTTGTAAAACCATTTGCACTCTTTTTTTAATAAAAATGTTGCTTTTCCGGCCCAGGCTGAATATTCCTATTTTTCTGCCGATTTTAGGCTGAAAATATTCTTGTATTATACTTAATTATAGCTTATGACATTTCCGTTTTAGAATTTATTGGGTATCAATTCCAAGTGTTTGGTATCTAGATCTGAATCGCGTTGTCATGTGTCGTCGAGTACAGGTTTTTTTGTTTTGTTGGCTAGTTTCGCCGTTCATAGAAACGAATAATTTTATATGGTTAAGTTAAAAACATAAAATTGTATTGTATTTACAGATGTTTCAACACAAAATTATATCTCTCCTTTTCCAAATCTCAGCCTCGGCTTTATTCTTAAAATATTCTTAAAATTTCGCAAATTTCAGCATCGATATTCTTATAAAATATATTCTTATATAAAAAAAGAGTGTATATGAAAATGTTCCTTGTACAGGATCATTTTCTTGCAAAATCAACCTCGTTTTCATATGAAAAGTTTTTGCGCGCAGACTCGTTTTGAAACAGAGGCACAGCCTGGAAGGTGATTTGGAAAGGCCTATTATGAATGGCGTGTTGATTAACAGAAGTTCTTGCAGCTTGCAGCTTAACTTGCAGCTGTGACTGGTTCATGCTTTGTTTTTTTATTCGATTTCCAGTTATTGTAAATTAAATCGGAAGAGCCACTGGCACGAGATTTAATAAACTTACAACTACTACTACTGCTATCATATAAAGAAGATAGCAACAATAACAGATTACACTCCAGAGGTCAAAATAAACGACAAAGGACGAAAACAACACTGAGATTTATAAAGATTGGGACACTAAAATTCAAGCAAAACCCTGCATTAAGCGTAATTTCACTTAAAATCACAAAAACATAAGTGCGAAAATTCTCGTATCTACAATATACAAACCTATCTTCTTCTTTCTTGGAAAGTAAGGGGATTTTCCATAACGGAACCCCACTCCACTTTCTTTGTTCTATTTCTCTCTGCAACGCGAGAAGAAAATAATGAAAATCAAGCCATTAACGTAAAATCCTAAAGGAAAAAGTGCCTTAACGCAACTTCAATGTGAGACCCCTCAAGTTAGTTCTTGTTGTTCGGAAGTAGAGCGTTATGGGTACACTACGCGGGCCACCCATCTCGCCTCGTGTCACGGCTGCACTTGGAAAACAAAAACTACATAAAATGCGTTACAGTAACACAAGCAAGCATGCAAAGTGTTTCCAGTACAGCGAAATCTGTCTTAAGCGAACACCACCTTCAGCAAGTGCCAAGCTATTCGTCTTGTATTATTTTGTTAAGCGAACCTGTGTCAAGTCGACACGTCTTCTAAGCGTAACGACTGTTTTGTAGTGAAGCACGTTTTTTTTCTTCGAGCGAAACCATTCAAAAGAATATGTGTTTTGCCTACAAACTCATTTTCATGCAAATCAAACCATTTTCATAAGAAAGGTTTCGCGCGAGGCCTCGTTTTGAAACAGAGGCACAAGGTAACTTGGATAGCCTATTACGTTGCGGTCAAACCTTTTCTTGCTCAGCCTTTTCCCGCGCTTTTTCTTTGATCATGCGGTTGACAACGATCTGTCTCTTCCACGGAGGTAGCAGGCCTAGTAATTCCTCATCCGCTGATTGGCCACTTTTCTCATGGAACAATCCAGCGGTCACGTGACTAAAATTCTCGTCTCTTATTGGTTGGCTGTCTTGGGTTTTCTCCCCAATCGCCTTAGCATCTTCATTTTCACTCTGTTTGTGTACTGAGGTGCGTCCTTCTTCCAGTGAATGAACCTCCACAATGAAGCTACCATCGTTTCGCACTGAATCATTAATGCTGAGATTTTCACTACTCGGCTCAAAGATTTCACCAAGGTGAGTAGTTTTACCGGCCTTGTTTTCATCAAACTCGACGTTTTCGTTCGGGTCTTGCAACTCTTCAGCTTTTCCGTTGGAAGTATCTGACAAAAAAAAAAGACTTGATTTAAGATAAGTTAGACGTCCTCCCCGTTAAAATTTAAGCACATGGTGTTTCGAGCGTCAAGTAAACCTGGTAAAAATTGAAAAAAGGACACTGCCAGAGGAAAGTTGTGATAGAATAAATAGTGATTGTACTAACAAGCGACGTCTTCTCTAACAGTAAGCTGCGGTCTTGATGCATGATGACAAAGAAAACGAGCGTGCTTTCTCCCTTTGCCGTCAGTACATTCTGTAACATCCACTTTTCTATTTTCGAAAGATCAAAGGCATCTTCAAGAAAAGACTTCTTCGGAGATAAAGTGTAACAAAGTGCGACAGAAATCTGTATATTTGATGATGTGATTTTAAGACAAGCTTGTGAGAAACGAACTTGACCATGAGTATAAACAACAAATCATTTATTTTAGAACAAAACAAAATGAATGTCGCTGAGTTTTACAATTGAAATCTGAAGAATTGTCCATGAATAAATTGACCAATATCGAAACTTCGGTTTCCTAATCTAAGCGTATTTCTACTAGTTTCTAGCTTGGTCACTGTGATTATGTATGAAGAACTCATCCTAGAAATCGCTGGCCGCGCCACAGACTTGATGAATAATTGATGAAATAATCTCTCCGAGTCTCTCAGCAAGAATTGAGAAAAGAAAAAGAAAACAGTGTTTTTTTCGTCGCGTTACGTTCTTGTCGACTTCTTTCTGTCTTGTCAACACGGATTTTATGTTTAGTCGGTTAAAACGGTGCAGAATACATTTTACTGGGTGGAATATAATTACTTTAAAAAAGTGTGCAAAGTACTTTGTTGTCAATATTGTTGCTGTTAATGATTTTTATGTCGCTATTCTTGCTGTGGTGGATATTGCTGTTGTTTATGTTGTTGTTGTTCTTGTTGTTGTTGTTGATTACGTTGTTGCTATAGCCACTTTAGTTATCAATGTTGTTGTTATTGTTGTTGTTGCCCCTGTTGTTGCTATTCGTGTCGTTGCCATGGTTTGTGTTTCTGTGCTGTTGTTTATGCATCTGTAGTTGCCTTTGTTTCAGCTGTCGTTGTTATTGCTGCTGTTGTAGTTGTCCCCGTCGTTGTCGCCCTCCCATGCAATACAAGACAGTCTGTAATCTTTATGTAATGAGAGCCAGCCCTCGACAGTCTTTAGTTCTGTTCAGTATTGCTGGTCCAAAGTCAGCAGTAGAAGTGTCCATGATCACGCATGTTGATTAAAGACGTGTAGTGACTTGACAATGGCAAAAAACGGCATGTAAGTTACAATTTGTAAGAAACGAGGTAGTTAGGACCCGTTTACACGGGTCCGGACAAATTTTCGCACGGACGAATTTTGTTCCTGGACCGCCTGTTTACATGGATCCGTGCAAATTCTGTTGCAGTGGTGTTACACGGATCCGTGCAAAGTTTAGAACAGTCGCTGTATTTGATTTCAAGCCATAACAACGCTATCTGAGCAAAAAGTTGCACGGCTCGGGTGTTTACACGAGTCTGTACAAATATGGAACCGTGCCGGTCAAAAAGTCGACCGGCTGCTTTTTTCAGGTCCCAAACTTGCACACTTAGCCGTTCAAAAATTAGTCCAGTTCCGCCGGTCCCGTGTAAACGCAAGGTGGAACCGTGCAAGTTTTTGTCCGTACAAAGATTTCGCCGGACCCGTGTAAACAGGGCCTTAATTAACTCCTTCGCAGCCGTTCGGACCGAAGGCACGCAACATTCCCCGAAGTCACGCAACGTTCCCCGTCCCCTCGCGGATGCGCCAAACCGACATACATTCCTTTCTTGAAGTAAACCAATCACACTACTGCTTGTATTTCCTTGCAGAGGTCCGCGCTAAAAATGTCTTCCAATCGACGGCCGCTCAGGGTTTTCCCGGGAAAGAAAACATCAAGACGGGAAGCTCCGTTGTGATTGGTGCAGCGTATACAATTAGTAGACACTGATTGGTTCAAGTAAAAGGGGAATATAATTTATGTCGGTGTAAAGAAGCCTCACGGGAACGGGAACGTTGCGTGACCTCGGCCCGTTCGGTGGTGAAGGGACTAGATCTTTAGGCCCTATCCACAGGCCTTCCGTCTATACTAATCCGTCACAAAAACGGAACTTTACGAAAACGCTCTTCAAACTGGAGAAATTTTTGCGTTTTAGTTTTGACGGAAAACATTTTGAAAACGGAGGCTTTCGTAAACGATGGCGTTACGATAATCTCCTGCCCGATATTTGAAAAATCACCGCTGATTATTGCGTTTTTCAAATTCCTCCGGCGTAGTGTGGACGAGGTCTTAAAAGGAACTGTCATGGTGGCTAACGGAACATATAAAGCCTTACTACTGGCATAAATTGTCGAAGAAGTGGACAGGAGAACTTGCTCCTGCTTGTCTGAATTTTCATCCAAAATACCAGCACAGGAAGTGAAAAAGAGAACAAAAATGATGTACCGCTTGAAAGTTTTGAAAACTTGACTGAATATCCAATAGATTTGGCACCATTTTAGTGCATCCATGCAGTAACCTCTATTGCTATCCCTTGTCAAAGTTGTTTCTCCCTTACCTGAATATCCAGCAAAGTCTGCTGGAGGAGGAATGACTTGCCCAAAATGAGGCAAAGGCAGTAATTGCCTCTCTCTTAACGGCTTTCCTACAGGCGGTGAGCCAGGGACATCTGATTCCGCAGGTTTAGTGTCACGCTGTGATGGCTCTGTACTTTCGATAGCATCTAGTGTATTTACAAGACGGTGGCGACTGACTGCTTTCATATTAGTTGTCTCTACTTTCTTGCCCATCGTATTTTGGTGCTTTGGGGCTTCCTGTGATGTTTTACTAGCTTTAGAACTATTATTTGGAATCGGTGTCTTGGAATTGAAGTATGTCCTTGCTTGCGCAGCTGAGCTTTGAACTGTCGCGGTGGTTTTTACATGAACGCTATCTTCTACGGTGTATTTTTTCTTGGACTCCATTTCTTTCTTTTGCGCTTTAGCTTGCTGTTACAGATGAAAAAGAAGAGAGGAAACATGAATCTGAATACACTGGCCGGCAACTCTATGATATAAGTTCAGTACAGCTCCGGAGAAAGTCAATCAATAAAAATCTCGGGTTAACAAACTTTGTGCTCTCAGGCCATTTCTCAAGACATAAATAAAAAATTCGCTAATAACTAAATCCTTGAATGTCTAGTACTAGTAACCGATTTTCTTGTAAATTCAAACACTGAAGTTCAACCCAGCTTAATGCTGCGGACATGAAACTAGACTCAGCGGGTGATAGGTCACATTTTACTTACAGTTGCAGTCAGATCAGATATTTGTAATTACTGTATAATGAAAACTTTTGGAGGACTGTTCACCATTAAGAAATTCATTATCAGTATTCGGGTTACGCGAGCAATGATCATCGGAGAACCGAGATACAAAGTTGACGAATTTTCGGATTTGAGAAGGTTTGCGAGTTTGACCTTCTCCGTAAGTTTTTGTGATTATCTGACATTTCAAATC
>JAHPZR010056079.1:77500-90493 GCA_019787425.1 Platygyra sinensis | reverse complement strand
CGAACTGGCCGTAAACAGGTCTAGTTAGGATGCATATCATGATGCATAACGCTCGTTCTGTAAAGAATTCAAGTAAAGTACTAGTTGTCGCTTACGAATCTCCTATATCAGCTTTCACTTATAATTTCCGATAACCTGCTTTTGATTTCTGACTGAATATGTGTTAGTTTGGCCGACCAGCCGCATAAGATTTTAACGTGATGACAATTTGTTAATCTTTGATTAAATGAAAGAGCAAAACTGATGTCGAACAGCACAACCTCGAAAATAATACTGGTCGTTCTTGAATGATATTTTCCTTGCGGAGCATTGTTAACGTTGATATGCTCTGGCGGGTATTTGCTACGATTCAAAACGTTAATTATACCAGGATATGGGAAACTTCACAGGAAGCTTTAGTGTCAAACGAAACAGCATCTAAGTTAGCCGGTCACTTCTGATGGAAACTCTTACAAACAATTTAAAAGTGTGTTGAAAGCCCGAGGCCATTCAGTCGAAATTAATAGAGAAACATGTGAATTTTACGAAGGCAATAATACAGAACTCAATCAAGCAAACAGTGTTTATTCAGTAATTAACTTTGGCTTTGCATTTTGGATTAGTGCGAGCAAGTTTTGCAACTTGCTGCGTGTTCTAGTTTCAACGCAATTTGGAGTTTTACAGTTTGTTTTAATTTTACAGTTAGGACTGCTACGTTTTTCGGTCTTAAAAAGGGTAATTATAACACAATAACGTGATTCTTTTGTCTGACAGGTTCTTTCCCTGTCTTGACTTTCATAATGAATTTTGTGAGTAACGTAGTGGTCCTCAACTCAACTCCTCAAACTGCAACAGAAAATGGCCGCGGTTTTGCAAACGAATGAGACAACTGTGGGATATGATGTTAATTTTGAAAAACCTCCAGAAACTTGTCACAGTTTATTGCCAACGAGCCAATCGAGCGAAGACGCTCGACTGGCTTAGCCTGTTCCAGGCTCTCGGTTAGCGAGGACCATCGAAAAAGCGAGCCGGCGACAAGCAGGTTCAGCGGCGAGCGGGATCCGGGAGAGAAAAGGAGAGGGCCAGACCAGACCCAACTCGTAGCCCGCCTGCTTTTTCAATCCCCCACTGACAGAGAGCCTGGAACAGGCTAGGCTGGCGAGGCAGCAGAGTATTGTGCCGCGAAGAATGCTGTTTGGAGAAAAATTCTCGATCCGCGGCCGAAAGTGTAAGGTGTAAGGTGTAAGAATGTAGTCCTCGGTTTTAGCCAATTGCAAGGACAGAACTATTCGATCCATTGTAGTTTTGGCCAATCAGGAGGCGCGTAACATCAACACTTGTTCGGGAAGTTTGTTTGGTTTGTGTTTGATGTGGAAAGGTCATTGTGGAAGGCGAGTGTTTTTTTTCCTGTTGTCTTCATTCAACTGTGAACAATTTCATAATCTCAGACCGTATCGAACTAGCGAACTAGAACTTAGAACTTATTATTCGAATATTGAAGACAACTGTATGTTAGACAAGAGCAAATCGAGTGTCCAAGACACAAAATCGATACGAAACCGAACAAGCATGTTCACCACAGAATTCAACAAGCATGTTCATGAATCGAAGCAGTGTATGTATTCTTTCTCTGTTTACCCATATCGAACTGAAAGTTCCATCGGGTAGCATTTTAACCACTAGAGCAAATCCGGTGTTCAAATCTAGCACATCGAACTGAACGTTCAGTAGGGCAGCATTTCCGAACAGAACTGAGTGTTTATCAGTCGAACGGCACTGGAGCAAATCCAGTGTTCAAATCAAAACACAAATCCAAACTGTTTGCCATAGAATTAAACGAGCGTGTTCATCAAGCAAACTAGAGGGTTCACTTTCACTTTGACTTTACCCATCATATCGTACTGAAAGTTCGATCGAGCAGCGATACATTGCAAAACTCTTGATCTTTTACAAGTATTCAGGGAACTGACGGACGGTGCTTCTCGAACCCGGCGTAGTCAATCGATAACATTCGGTAACAATCGATTAAAGTCGATTAATTTTTTCGAAATTCGATAAAAGTCGATAAAAGAGTTCGGTGTGAGTAATCGATAACTATGGATTTTTGAATTAGGGCTATCGATTTTATCGATAAATATCGAATTTATCTAAACTGAATTATCGAACCAATTTTCGAAACGGAAACGCCAAAAGATGTTAAAGAGCTCGCTCGCATAACAACTTCCCTGTTCGTTAAGCAATAAAAATTACTTCATCTTTTCTACAAACTTTTAGTAATACTCAGCGTGTGTTTTATTTGAAATCCGGCCGCTTTAGATTCCTGGTTGATTATTCCATTGTTTATTAACGCATGACGGGCCATAAGAACGTCTACGTAGGAGGCTAATCAAAAAGAAAATCATAATGCAGTCTCTTCGATCTCTTGTACAGTGCTGGTCAACAAATCATTTCGTTACCGCCTTTGAAATCTACATTTTAAAAAGAGTCACAATCAAACGCTCCCTCAACGGAAAACAGGTTAATTTTTTATCGATTCAATAGCGATCGATGAATTCGATAAAATCGATAAAATTAACACTTCGTCGGGGTATGAGTATCGAGTTTTATCGATTGACCAATAAAGTCGATATCGTTTAAAATCAATTAAGCGACTTTTTTCGATTTATCGAATGATTTTCCGATATCAATTTTTATCGATTGACTACGCCGGGTACTCGAATCAGCGGATGGCGTGACGAAAGAAAGCAGCCTTGCCCCCAAGGGGTGTCATGTTACCCGCCGGTAAAAGCGTTATAAATTTCTCTCGGTACTGTTTCCCGCGTCAGAAGAAAACGAAACACCCGTCACACTGTATTAATAAACCCCTCATTACACCACAAATTGTTTGTTCGTTGGCACTCTATCGATAGGTATACCTAGTCTACTAAATACAGATATTTTATTGATGCATTATATTAGTGCCTCATTTACAATTTCAACGAACGTACGTTACACTTATATCTGTTAGCCAGTTTTTAGTACAGAGTGTACCGGTTAGGGGGTTGACTGCGCTAAAGCACTATGGCAATAAGACATAACCACTCAGGAGAAAAGGGACAGTCCACGGTCAGGTTACAAAGTTAAGTTCATCATCAACTCAATTGACAATGAATCAAGTCTGGAGTACCCAAAGTTTGGACTGTCGAGCGTCTGAACGTTTCCGAGCTAAGCATTCCAAGAGATCGGGATGTGGACAGATGGCCTCATCTGAAAGGAATTGAACTTCCAAAGATTGACATTATTGAAGTCCGAGTGCTTACTGGATACAACGTACCTGAAGCCGTTTGGGTCCGCTCAACGCAATGCAGGAGACTTAAGCCATGAAGTAGTTGACACAGTGTACTCCCTTTTATATATTCTTTTTAGATGATGATTATGTTGCTGCTCGCTCGCTACGCTCGCTCTGCTGCAATTACACCCAGGAGGGTGCAAGACATCGTTGATTGCGTGACTTTTATTGAAACTCAAAATTCATTATCTCTGTTACACAACTGTCATCATTTATTGGCAAAGCGATGTCTACAAGTCCGGTTACTGGAAATCTACTAGTTACTACCAGGCACTGCCAGATGATGGTTGCTATTGCTGAACATTGGGATACACCTATGATCTTAGACGAGTATTGTAAGGAGCAAATACTTTTCTGGAAGAACAATGTCCATTTACGCAATTTTTAAATTAAAACTGCTTTGTTTTCCACAAACCTCAAAAACTAACTTTCTTAGATGCTAGTTCTATTGTGTGCGGCGCTGTTACCTATATCAATGACGGCGAGCATGTTTGCCATAAAATGTGGACGCAGGACGAAAGGGGTAGGAGTTCTACATGGCGAACATTAAGTGCAATTGAATTCTTACTTCTGTCTTGTCTCCCTATTTTACGTGCGTCACACGTTAAGTGGTATACCGAAAACCAGACCACAGCCAAAATAGGTGAGGTTGGTAGCATGAAACTCGAGTTGCACACACTTGCCTTAAACATTTTTTTGCAAATTGGTGGATTTCGATGACTGGCAGGTCACTGAGGATGTCTTCAGAGAATTGGATAGTCTCTGGGGTCCCCATACAGTGGATTGTTTTGCCACAAATTACAACAGAAAGATTGCCAGATATTTTTCTAGATTTTGGAACCCGGAAACGTCGGGCATCGACGCATTATTTATGCAGCCGTGGGAAGTAGAGAATTGCTGGTATCTTATTCCCTGAGCTCTTGCTTATATGTATAATCGAGTATAATCATGCAGGGAGCCAAGGGCACCCTCGTTGTTCCACCGTGGAGGTCGGTCGTGTTTTGGCCCTTGTTAATCAATGTTTATTACAGTTTTGTCCAAGATTTAAGAGTTTTTTCTATCTCACAAGCTTTGATTCACGGGCGGAATCATAATTCTATTCTGGGTTTACCAACAACTCCGGGTTATGTACTGGCTTTAAGAATGAATTTTGTTTTGGGAGCTAAGAACCTGAAAGGCTGACCATTCGGCCGCGACCTCACGCGGTAGAAATTGTGCTGACTACGAATAGCACCACTGCAGTGTTGCGTTATTTATCTCCCTTCTGATCATTATTTAGTGAGGAATAGTTTGTGCTGACAACGAATAGCACCTGTAAGTGCCGTTTTAGTTATTGCCTTTTTGGCCATGTATTAAAGGTGGGTAGGAACTGGTGTTGAGAACGAATAACACCTCATTAGTGCTAGTGCTCTTTTTTTCCTCTTTTGGTCTTTAGTTATTGAACATACTGACGAGCGAATAGCACCCTACAGACACAGTGTGGTAGGTCGTGGTATAATTTATTTCCTTTGTCAGCCAGGAATTAATGACTAAATTGTTGCACCTCATCAGTCTTCTGTTATGTGTTTTTTTCTCAACAGGCCATCTCTGCTCAGTCTGTTGGGCAAGTCTTTATGGATCTTTAGCTTCCTTTAACTGCTGCGCCTCATTGCTGATCAGTTTTTGCCTTTAGCTGTTTTTATTTAGGGGGTTCCGTTGAACCCCCCTAACCTCCCTAGATCCGCCTCAGAACAGCGTGCATTTTTAACTTGCTTAACTCAAGACGAACTGTTTTCACTGCATTTCCGGACTTTTCCTACTTTGTCTAACCCAAATTGTCCCAGTGAAAACACAACCACAATAGAACTTGTCTGAGGGAAGTCCCGCTGGTATGACATCATAGACTTCCTGTTTTTTCTGAGAATGTCATCCGGTCTTTCCGAGAAATGTCACGCAATAGTCTTTACAATCTATTTCATGTGTTTAGTATCACATTGAGGGACATTTCATGGGCGTAGCCAGGATTTTTTTAAAGGGGGGGGGGGGGGGTCACACTGACTCATACAGAGGGTACTCATCAGATTGTCACCTGAATATTGTAGGTTGTTTGCTTACAAAAAGGCTTACAAAGGGGGGGGGGGGTCACGGGCACCCCAGGACCCCCCCTGGCTACGCCCTGCATTTGGCGATCTCGTTATATCAGGCCACTCACAAAGAACAGCTTAAGCAACCCTATAGCATAGCTTTACTGCAGACAACAGTTGGAATAAAGCTTCATTTAACTACACTTTTGCACGTTTTGATGGTAAAAACCACTGATCTCTAGGTCTTCCAAACCAAACCGTCAAATAAATCAAAACCAGTTTCAGTCTCAGCTATTTCGAAATAAAACTAATCTAGGACCTTCTAAATTCTCTTGATATACAACTGATCAATAAGATAATTTTCCCTTTTCCTCTGTTTATCAAACAGACAAAGGACTAAAACGCGGTAAGTTGCAGACTGAACTAGCTCGAACTAATCCAAACTGCAAAACCACTTACAGAATAAATATTGTTTGCTTGATGGGTTATGCATGACATAAAATACACATGTTTCTCTTTTAATCTCGACTGAATGGCCTCGCGTTTTCAACACACTTGCTTAACTAACTAACTTGCTTAACTCAAGACGAAATGTTTTCACTGCATTTCCGGACTTTTCCTACTTTGTCCCAGTGAAAACACAACCACAATAGAACTTGTCTGAGGGAAAGTCCCGCTGGTATGCATGACATCATAGACTTCCTGTTTTTTCTGAGAATGTCATCCGGTCTTTCCGAGAAATGTCGACGGAAATAAAAACTAATCTATGACCTTCTAAATTCTCTTGATACACCTAATACGGAATTTTCAGTTTTCCTCTGTTTATCAAACGGACAAAGGACTAAAACACGGCAAGTTGCAGAACTAGCTCGCACTAATCCAAAATGCAAAGCCACCTACTGAGTAAATATTCAGTTTACTTGATTGAGTTATGCATGACATAAAATACACATGTTTCAACACACTTATTTAATTGTTTGTAAGAAAGAGTTTCCATCTAAAGTAACCTAACTAGATGTTGTTTCGTTTGACCCTAATAAAGACTTCGTGTAAAGTTTCCCATATACTGATATAATTAACGTTTTGAATCCTAGCAAATGCCCGCCAGAGCCTATCAACGTTAACAATGTTCTGTTAACGTTAGGAAAATATCATTCAACAGCGACCAGTGTTATTTTTAAGATTGTACTGTTCGACATCAGTTTCATTTAATCAAAGAACAACAAAGGGTATACTGCTGGTCGACCAAATTCACACATATTCAGTTAGGAATCAAAGGAAGGTTACCGGAAATTATAAGCGACAACTGATGTAGGGTTCGTATGTGATGATTAGAAGCATAAAAGCTTTCGTTAGATTGTTTCAGCACGGTTAAAGTTTCATTTCCGCAATTGCTACAAAATACTTACACCGCTTGTAATTCTCCAGTGATTTTACTATACACATGAAAGAGTTTCTGAAACTTTCATTGTAATATAATATGTTTGATTCCTTTGCTTATTATAGAAAGAAACCGGTGAAAAGTCTCACGTGTTGTGAAGTAAACACACAGACTGGCACACACAAAGTTGCTTTTTTACTCCTAAACAGTACTTTATTTGAATTCTTTGCAGAATGAGTGTTATGCAGGATGTCCCTTAACATGACTTGATTACCGCCAGTTCATCATCTTCACGGCTACTAACCATGAAGAATCGTTATCATAATAATGGAACTGTTAACCGTATTTTCACGCAGTATTTTCACTGGCGTACCGGACATATAAACCTGCATGTTTTGAGGGTCGAAGTGGGAAAACTACGTTGACGTGTTGACGGAATGATCAAGCAGACGATGAATGCTAGAAAAGTTCGCGTCGCAAGCGTAACTCCTTCCGCACTGTTACTTTCCGTGTTCGTTCTTCAATTAAGCAACGTTGGTGCCAGCCTCCTTGATCCCACTGAAATTGGGAGGGAGCTGCAAACGTTTGCGAGGGATGCCCTTGGAGTGGATGAAATGCAGGTAAGAAAAATAGAAGATTGTGGTGAGTCAGAGTGCATCATAGCAGTTCAACTGTTGGTCTTGCTGGTTTGAATGAGGGACATTTAGCCATAAATAGTTTAATTAAACACAAGTTATTCGAAGACTTGAATTCCTCATCCAAGACTTTTTTCATTCTCGTCCCCAGAGGCCGCGATCCTTTTGGTCAGTTACGGGGATCGCGACCACTGGCCAGGTCCAACTCCGGAAGTCCGCTTTTCACGGACTTCCCGTCACTCTGCGCATTCTCAGAGCCGAGTCTGACAAATGTGATTGGTTCTGATCTCAATCTATTGTGTTTACAAAGCCATTAAAAACTGGAATGTCGTTGGACTGGGCCAGAGGTCGCGATCCCCGTAACTGACCAAAAGGATCGCGGTCTCTTTTTCAAACGTTTAAGTCTGATTAGATTTAACAATCGTTTAATAGTTTGTCGCAGCGTTATCGAACAATATCCCTCAAACTTTCTTTTTTTTTTTTTTTTTTTTGCACGGTATGAGATACATTTTAGAATTTGAGTTAAAAAACCCAGCTACTTCGAAATATTTTTAGAGATTTTTGAACAGTTATTCATAACTTGCTTGCTATCAACTTGTGAAAATCTGTCCAGTTGCATGGATTGGATTAAGTAGTGCTACACACAATGAGTCACTGAGGCGGGAAAAAATTCCTTCAGTTTCAGTTCCACATTCATGCAGGTTTCCAAAGAGATTCATTTTATAATCTCCGGCTGCTTCTCAATTTCTGCTATTTTCTGGCGGCTTTCAAAGTGACACTGTAGCATAGCTTCTAACCGAGATATAATTACTATTTTTCAGACATAGTTTTGTCATTTATTGTCAACATTTTATATATTCATCCAAGTTTCCAAAGATGTTCCTTTTATACTCACCCGCCAAGGATTAAAATATTGATGCAATCTTCTTCAGTAAACAAAGAGGCATATTATATCCTCTCAGTGAAGCGTTCTAACTATAGCACTATATCTGTTACTTTTTAGACTTATTTTGACAGCCTTCAGTATAAGAAGCGAACAATAAAAGGAGAAGACATCACCTCGCATCTAGCGGTAAAACTCTCTGACAAGTTCAAAGCAAGGTTCGAGGTTGCCAAACGCCTGAAAAAAGCAGTTGAGGACTCGTATGCTAGGTCAGTGAAAGCCGCGCCGCAAACAGAATGCTGTCACGTCAACAAATCAACTCTAAAGTACGATGTAAGATTTCACTCAAGAGTAGATCTCGATAATGTTTGTTTGAAAATCTCAGGCAGCGCATCTCCTAACCCAATCCATTTAGACGAGGGCGTTTTTAAGGTAATTCCTTAGTATTGCATTGCGCATCCCTACTGCGCACGATTTTCGCGTCATCAGCGCGCGCACAGGAGCGCGTGCACGTGCAAAACGAAAGAGATTTCCCTCAAACTAAGCTCGATAACGGAATAAATTCTCCTTTTCTCTTAAACGAGCTCGGTGACCCCCGATTTTTATTTCAGGTATTTGCTAAGAATAGTTTAATGAAGAACATATTTGAAGAGGAAAAAAAGTTTGATAGTAGAACATGATTTTTTTTTTGAAAATAGTTCCCAACTGAGTGTATTTTGGCCAAGGCGAGGACTTCAAGTTAGCCACGAAACCGTCTGAAAAAGTGCAATATCCCCGCAACCAGTCAATCAAAAACGGCTTAAATGAAGCAATACTGCTTATGTCAATAAATGAAGCTTTACTTTCAAGGCAAAATTTTCTATCTTTCAAGTAACCAAGATTTAATTCTGTATGAATGTGATTCGAACTTTTAACGCGCAACCAGTAAAAATACCCCATTTATAGAGCCTGCTGACGCGTAAACAAGCTCGGTGACCCCATTTTTTTATTGCATTTTTATAATGTTCATATCATGAATGTTTATTACGCCAAGTTTCAAAAAAAGTTTGATAGTAGAACAATTTCAAGGGAATTACCTTAACGAAATGAGAGATATCTCGCAGTCGTATCCCTTCATAAAATGGCAGTACTTTGGATCTGAGCAGGGTGTCATGACCAACTTTCCAGTATTTGACGACAAAGAGGATTGTGACAAGTATGATCCTCGTTACAGACCATTTTACGTAGAAACCGCTACTCCAGAAGCAAAGGATGTCGTGCTTGTTGTCGATATAAGTGCGTCCATGACAGGAGAAAAACTTTACATCGCCAAAGAAGCTGCAAACACTGTTTTGGATACCATGAACCCAAAAGACCAGGTGAGTGATCAGAGGCATGCATGCAACGGATTTATCCCGTTATAACAATATCTGTTTGCAAGCTATATCCTGAATTACCATTAAAGTTTTCATGCGGGTCCTATATTCGCATCGGAAATTTGGAGTTGTTGGTTCTTGTGGAGGGAGGAAATGGGAATTTTCAGGAGAAGGACCCTCGAAGAAAGGCGAGAAACAACAAAAATCTCCACCCACGTATGGTACCAGGTCGGAATCGAACCCGGCCGAGTGACATTGGGCGGGGTGGCAGATGGGGGGGGGGGGGGGGGGAGGAGGGGGGGCAAGGGGGGCAAGGGGAAAAGGGAGTTCAAGGAGGCGAGTGCTCTCATCACCGTGCCATCCCTGCACCACTCCATAACTCTACATCAACCAAATCATGGAACTCAAGGCGATGACTATGTGTGAATGATGTATTTGGGCTGCATGTGTTCTGTCAGTCGGTAATCATAATAATTTGTTTCTGTAGGTTGGTATTGTAGCGTTTAACAATCACGCTTCAACTCCAGGAGATAGTGAAAGCAAAAGTCGCTGCTACAGTGAGCGGTTAGCTTTGGCAATCCCTATAAACATCAGAAAAATGAAAAGTTATGTGGATGGACTGGTGCCTCATGGTAAGAAACAAAGCGACCATTCAACTTCGTATAGTATCTTTGTGGAAATCTGTTTTCTCCCTTCTGTATAGTTGATGGGGAAAAACGTGTTTACATAAAGTTTACGTAACTACCTAGTGCGTTCGCGACTCTGGAGAGGGCGATCCGGGCTCGAGGCCTGGGCAATTAACTCTCACTGCACCTTTCTTCACCCAGGTGTATAAATGGGTACCGGCGAAGGGAAGGGAACCTCGCCTTGGTCTGGTATTCCATACAACGGGGAGTAGAATTATTTTTAGTCACTTCATGCTACAGACACCGGCCGGGAAAAGCTCCGGCCAGATGGGCTACTTAGCTCGTATGTAGAGGTTACCTATTCTACCTACCTACCTACCTACCTACCTACCTACCTACTACCTACCTACCTACCTAAGTAAATAACGGCACCGCCGATCATGTCACCTCATGGAAGTTGTGAAGTTGAAATGCTGTGTTCTTTTCGATTTACAGGTCAGACTCAATACGGATTGGCGTTTGAAAAAGCTTTCAGTCTGCTGAAAGGCTCTGTTTCGGAAGAATCGGGAGAAAAGAAGAAAAGGGTCATTTTATTTCTGACTGATGGGGCACCTTCAGATGCGAGGAAGGAACAGATTTTTCATACCATAAGAGACAAGAACTCTGAGCTTAATAACTCGGTCATCATTCTAACGTACGGGTTTGGTAGTGCGGTGAATCAGACTATTTTGGAGGATATCGCCAAACAGAACACAACAAAATATGGTGCATCAGCAAACACTGCCGTCGGAGACATCACGGTAATAAGAACATATAATAAATGAAGTGTTAGCTTAAGTTATATCGTACATCACTTTCTGAGGCAGAAACGTTGTGAGACTCACTTGTTATAACTAGCACGGTGCATGACATATTACCAAAGCAATACCGTCAAATCTTTCTTTACCGGCAAATCTGCGATATGGACACATCCGAGATTTAATCGATCCATGAACTTCGTCTCGGGAAGTCATTATTTATATATTCCGTATAGTTAACTCTGTATGTCGCACATGCCCAAAATACAAAAGTTCAGTTGAGGTTCTTGTATGTTTTACCGTACCGGTTTTCCGGGCACACCGTACCCCCCCCCCCCCCCCCCCTTCACCGTTCGTGAACTGTTTAAAGTAACCTTTGAAGTGATAATGATCCGGTCACTTAATCTCTATTAATTAAAACAACTTATTTTATAGCTTACCTGGCTTTAACTAAATGAATCTCATCACCTTTTCTCTTATCTCTGTAGCCTGGAGAATACACTTATGTCGCAGACATCAAGAACCTAAGGATTAAAATGGGAATGTATTATAATTTATTCGCACCGGGAAAGCAGCTCGACCCCGTTGTGTCTGTCCCGTATGTTGACGCTTTTGGAACAGGTAGGGTATTTTACACCTAAGACTATGGTTTAAATATTATAACAAAATTTCATTTTCCCAAACCTCCAATCATCGATGCTACTCCAATTAGGTGTAGCACAGTATAGTCATTCTCAAAACTGCCCAGATTTTAAGCAATATATCAGAAAAAGGAACGCTGTCTAAATAAGTCGTGCATTAGTGTTGGGTAAAGTGACTGCAATGTCTGTATTTCAAACTCGTGATTCAAATTGCACGAGTGGGATGCAAAAAAGTTGTTAAGGTTGCACTGACTTGAGTGTTCCCTAACGACTTTCGACATCTTGAGGTAACCTAACTACGAAAAGAACCATCATTAGCTGGTATTTTTGCGCTAAGTTCAAATTATTTGTGCCTTTTTCATCAAGATTTCTTAGCAATTACCATATCTTTAATTACTGACGTAATGCACATGTCGATTCTCTTATTTTATTTTCAGGGCTTCTTATGTCGATCACACTGCCTTGTTTTCATGAAGGAAAGTTTATTGGCGTGGCAGGCACTGATATCAACATGGATGATCTGTTGTCAGATATCACGTTTTTTAATCAAGATCAGAGTACCTATGCGTTTATTATCAGTAACTCCGGAAGGACGTTAATTCACCCACTTCTTCCAGCTCCAACCGATGCATACGGGGACCCCGTTTTTCTGGACATAAGAACACTGGAGCCAGAGGCAGAGTTCGAAGATGTGTTCTTCTCAATAAAAAAGTATGTTCACGTTTTAACTATGCTCCTTTCTGATTCAGTTCCTTTTGTTGCACTCAATATTCCTTCACAGTGCTTCCCCAAGAATATGCCCTTACCTGTTAATACGTAGCGCAGGCCGGAAAGGAAAAAATGAATTTTGATATTGGGTAAGAGTCATTCCTCCCGTCTTGGAAGCTGATATTGTAACACGTTTGCATCCATTTTGGTCTTTCCTAGTGGAAAATCTGGATCGAAAACATTTGTTGCCAAACGATTTTTGCCAAGAGGGGTGAAAGAGAAGGAAGGAGTAACAGTGAAAGAAGTTAATTCCACATACTTCTGGACGCCTTTAGTGGAAATTGATTTCTCTGTGGGCGTGGTTGTACCTGTTTCCCAAGCTGAGGATCAACTTACCTCTCTCAAAATTCCTGCAGGTTAGTTCTTTTTTTTTCATGAGAATACATCAGTCATTTGCAGTTCCCAGTAGATTAGTTAAAGATGCAGTGGATTCTTATGTCCATTGGTGATATTTACAGCGATTCAAGACAATATTTTTCTCCATCTTCCAATATCTTTCCTTCTCAAGATTTCCCAACTAACTGCGAAGATCGATGA